>PVIY010032558.1:0-28899 GCA_004026745.1 Myrmecophaga tridactyla
GGAGTTTTTATGGGGTTGCAGCAAACAGAAACTCTGATCATATTCTCTGTACCATACTATAATGACTCCATTCTCTATGATTATTGAAAAACTATTTGTTTAAAAAGCCCCCTATTAGAGGGTTTTCATGACCCTTTCAACTGTAATTATTTATAACTATTTTAAAAGCCCATTTAGACTACTATGGCAAAATTGTAAAATGAAAATGAATCAGTAAGTTTTACTTTTCATGTTATTGGAAAAGAAAATGTTGAGCTATTCCCACAAGATGATATCTTAAAAAGAACACTACTATGAGAAATAATAAAATTACACATTTTCTGTTAAAATGGGTCCATTGAAAGTAAAGACACATAAAACCATCCTCATTTATTTGGTTATAATAACATTTATTAAAATGGATATAAGTAGGTAGGAAGGAAAGAAGTATTCCTCTTTTTCTTAACTAGATTTTAATCCACAGGTTTCATAAATGGTAAGAATAGGGCCAATGATAATTTTCTATCTTCAAAAAAACCACCACAATGTCTGACTTATTTCTGAAACAAATCAAGTTTTAAAACTACACATAATATTAAATAGAAAAAAGTGTGTAAATTTTGAGTAGAAAACTTGTTTTTCCAGGATTACATCAAAATGTACTACATGTAAAACCATGAAAGTAAAAGGTCCTCTACTTTTCTGAGATATCTACTGAATCTTAAACTTTCAATGAAAATACATTATTTTTATAGCAAAGGAGGGATATGTGAGAAGTGCTGTAAAAATTAAGCTGATCATCCCTCTCCTTGAAATTCCAATGATAGATTTTCACTCCTCGTTTCGACTGGGTCTCTTCTGCAGCATAAATCTGGATTTCTCATAATACATCCAAGGGAAGAGGGGCCAGAGAAAATGAAAAAAGTATTTTTATAAAATAAAATAATATTTCTCCTTATCCCTTTCATCTCTCTTTATCACAGCTAGCACATAAAGAGAGTCAACTCTAAGGAAAACCTAAGGGTACTGCCTTGCTTTCTTCTATAGCTAGTTGCATGTGTGAATGTGTGTGTGTGTGTGTGTGTTTCAGGGATGGTGGGATGGCATGAGGGTAATCCTTGTAGAGCTTTATTTCTAAATAAAAAGCTCTAAATATGTCAATATAGAAAAAGTCAAGTAATGTAAATGGTGACCTTTAATATGCTTTTGGGCTCAACATTCTGAGAGGAACTGTTGACGTGGGTAGATGAATGTTGAATTAGATGTGGAGAGACACTCCCCTGATACTTTTGTTCTGAGGGAGTTCAAGAAAATTTCAGTTCAAAGCACTTTGGAGAACACACCTGCTTAGCGTTTTGAGTTTTCTGGATGCATTTCCCCCCTTCCTCCTTCCCCTCTTCTCTATTCAGTGCATCAAGGCTCTAAGGCATTAATGCATATTTGATAATTATGGCATCATATTCACCTGGTTCAGCATATTTTTCAACACTGCAGCAAGGCCAGTTCTTTTCCAGACATATTTCCCCCATGCATTCATTCACTACATTCTCCACATCAAGCCCAACAGTCTCCCTCCCGTTCTGCGGAAGGGGCGGGGGGCACTAATCAGAATAGGGCCCTGGACTTCGTTAGAGATCTTTGGCTTCAGGTGCCTTCTGCTTGCACTACATGAATGCTGTCTAGATTTAGAGATGTCCTATTGGGCTAGAAAATCCTCTTTCCATTTGTCCCAAGCCAGGGCTGCTGTCCCTGGTGCTGAACCATGTTTTCTCCTCGGGATGTCTGCTGCCGGGTCAATGGGGCAGGATAGAAAACCTGGCTGGCTGGCTGACTTTAACAATACCCAGGTGCAAAAACGAGCAACACTTCATTATACACGAGCAGAGTCGCCCCCCATTTCTTCCTCACACATATCTCCCGAGTGTGCGCCAGTACCCCATTTGCAATTATCTCCTCTCGACCCCCTATCCAAAACGCCTCCAACATGGCCTCAGATGCCTGCGTGTATCAGCACAGCCCACCTGGACATGAGATTGCAGTAATATCAAAACGTTACTCCCAAACACAAAGTATTTATGACGTTAGCATTTTCATTCTAAAACAAAGAAAATTAAGTCCAATAACTAGATAAATAAACAAAAGTGACCTTCCTCTTCTCTCACTCCCTTTTCCACTCCGTATATCCCAAATTCCGTAAATTATACAGCCCCAAATCCTAGGTGAATGTTTTCATCAATCTGGGTGGTCTCCTTAGTTCCACATCCCCACCCCTTCCCCCACACCGATGGTGAAAACAGCGTATCTTACCCCGGGTAGAGCGATAGCAGGAGCAGAATCCACACCGTCATTTTCTGGGAAAATACAGGAATCGAGTAGACTAGTCTTCCTGGGCTCCATAGATTTGGCGAACTCATCGCCTTTTTTTTTTTTTTCCTCCTCTGGCCTCTTTCCCCTCGATTGCCGAAGGATCCCTCCCCTTTGTATTTTTATTAAGCTGTGATCTGATGGTGACTACCCCCACCTGTCTCTAGTGGGTCCCGTCACTGGGGAGACGTATTGCTCCCCAGCTTCGGGAATTAATATTCAGGGGGCAGAAGTAAGATCAGCACAAACGCATGCAGATATGATCAAAGCGTCAGCTCAGGCAGCGGCTTCCAAGTCTGAGGAAATATAATTGAGGCGGGGGGAGGGTGCAGGGAGAGAAGCATGCCAAGGCAAATAAGGAAGAGAGAGAGGCAGGCACACTCATACACATACTCATACCCCTCAAACTCACAAATCTTCCCTAAGGTCCATCGTATTTTATTTGCTTATTTGCTTGTTTTAGTTTGATTTCTCTTTTAAAGGAGCTAGGGACCAATGTGTGTGTGTGTGTTGGCTTTTGTGTATGTGAGTGTGCGTGCATGTGTATTTAAAAGAAAGAAAAATCACTAGAGGCTCTGCATGATTATCACGCAGATTAACTATGAGGTCAAAGTGGAAGTGAGGCACGGCTGCTGCAGCACGAATTAACACATGCGTGGTGTCTTTCCAAGGCTTTTAACCCTTCCCTGCACATAGAAGCATGCAAGGACTGGCTTTCATGGGAATAAGGGATGCTTTAATAAATCCCAAACCCAGTATCATCAATAATAGATTCCTCTGGTCAGATATGCCAAGGATCCTTATTTTAAATCCTGCTGTCTTAGAAATCATGATTATATTGTTGGGAGAATAGGAGCAGATGGTGGCAGAGGAGTGGCTGTTTGTCTCCAAGGCATCCCTTGGAAAACAGATTTGGTGGATTCAAATTAAATAAAGACAGAAAACAGTGAAAGGATTAAAATACATGGAAAAATTCTACACTTCTTCTCTTCTGTGTTCTCTGCAACACTAATAAAAATGTAATTGCACAACCTGCTTGTAGGTGGAAGAATATAACTGCATGGGGATTGTTGTTGAAGTAAAGAATACAGACCACAAAATAGAGGACCACCTTTTCAAAGGAGAGAGGGTAAACTGAAGGGACAGGAGGACATTTGTTATGTAGAGATGGGTTATTTTTATTGTTCTTCTTCATAACATCCTGAAAAAGTCCTGGGGTTGGTGAATGGGGCTAGCTTGCTTCCTTCTCGCCTAGAATGTTACCATGGATACTGATGCTGATAACCTTCTATGTCAATCTGTTTTCCTCCACTATAGAGGAAACTCCATTCACTCATCATGGAAAAGGAATTGGAAGTGTTTCATGGTTCCTGTAGAGTCATGAGAACATAGCAAAGATGTTCCTATGGAGGTACGGACGAAGTGAACCAAGTCACACTCCTGCCCCTTATTAAGAAAGTCATCCCACAATCAGTGCCTTTTCCGAGAGAATTAAGTCTTCCAGATAGGGGCTTCGAATAAGGAGTCAGCAGACAGGAATTAAATGAAATAATCAGTCCCCAATTCATTGCTAACTCTAAGATGCACCCAAGGACAACAGAGAGAATTATTGGTGGTTGCTTCCAACGACACAGGCTAAGGGAGATACATTCAGAGCATGAAGCAAAAATGACCTCACAGGCACACTGAAATCTTGGGTGGCTTTTTAAACTCTGCCTTAAGCACAGTTACCTTATGGCATTTGGACAAAATTCAATGGGGGTGGGTGGGTAACATTCACATGTAGTCAATTGACTTCTTTCCTTTCCCTGTGCATAAAAAAAAAAAAGACAGAGCAAACATAAGCGCTTTTTCTTTGTAAGGAAAGATTGGTTGTCATTGAATCAGTAAAGTGGGGAGACCATGCACATTGAAAGTGCCACTGCTTATTTCTTATCAGAGTGGCCAGAGGAACCAGATATGAGAATTTTTAAGTGAAATGGTCCATTTTTTAAAACACAGAATAGACTGAGCCAAACAGACATGCAGGGCACTAGTTGCAAATTTTGTAATAGACTGTCTAAAAAAGTCCCTATATGAAGATTTTGTCTTCTAACCAACAGAACATTTCTTCCCAACCTTCGATGTAACATTTCTTCATGTGAGTTTCTTTAGTGACAGGTGAAAGAAAACTTAAAGAATAAATGCTTTCGTGTTCATAAACTAGTAATTCACACAGTGAAGTATCCTATCGTAATGATTCCTATAATTACAATCTATTTAAATATCGTAATACCCCCAGTATATTACGACAATCACTAGAGGGAATTTTACTATTGTAATATCGGTGTATAATTTTTAACACTGCCATTTTTTGCCAGTATGCTTCATATGCCTCTGTTCATCTTTGTTATCTGGTGGCTGCTGTCTGAAAAAAAATTGAGTATTTTTTCTCAGAATCTGCAACATTTTATGTTTACTGGTATTTGTCTGAGCTCTCTTCTACTAATTACATTTTCTTTTTTTTTTTTTTCGCATGGGCAGGCATCTGGAATCGAACCTGGGTTTCCGGCATGGCAGGCGAGCACTCTGCCTGCTGAGCCACCGTGGTAGCTGCCCTAGTAGTTACTCTTATGATGAACTTAACTATAATTTCTCTTGCCATTTTTTAAGAAGATATATTTTATAATACAGATTTAAATAAACAGTATTAGGTAAATATGGTGCTTATAATTTCATTGTAAATAGCACTTTTATATGATTATGCTGCATACATATACATATATAATGTTTGAAATTATTGAAAAGTAGAAAAAACAATCACCTATAATCCTATAATCCAAACAAAACACTGACAATATTTTGGGGATTTTTTTTTGCAGGTTATATTTTCTCGGAATAGAGTTTCACTTTTACTTTTAAATTAACGTATTATTATTATGGTTATTTTTTAGTTATAGCAACTCTATCCAAAAGTGAGTTTGGTTGTTGCTATCAAGCCTTCCATTACCTGTGAAATTAACATTTATTAATTAAATCCTAGTTCTAGTAATGACAGAGTAACTTGTATCCCATAAATTACCTCAGGGATAACACTTGCAAATAGTACACAAAATATACAAAGGAAACTTTGAGAAGTACTAGAAAGTTACCAAAAGTACACAGCAGATAAAGAAGATTTGACCAACACAGAAGAAACTGTGTTGGATGTGATCTAAGATTATGTGTCTTTTCCTGGAGGGACTGATGTGTCCCTGTTTGCCTGGGATTTTTCTGGGTTTTGCACTGAAAATCCATATCCTAGAAAATCCCTCAGTCTCAGCAATATAGGATGGCTAAAATCAACAGAAAGCAAACCTCCTATTGACCTGAGGTTTAAGAGGAGGGTTTGAGGCACCAAAGCAGTTGAATATGAAGGGAAAAATCACAGAATCAAAGAAACAGCAAAAAAAGTGAGGTTCCAAATCTATATATAAACTTCCCTTAAATCCTTGGCTGATTTCAAAACTGGACATTCTTGGGGGAAGGGTTAAGGCAGTGGGGGGAGAGAAGTCTCCAAGGTGTCTACCAGAGAGCAAAAAAAACTAGGGCCATTAATTTGGCTTCTGTACACTGCAGGATATACAGAGTTTGGAGTTTGAATCCTGATATGCTAGAGAATTTTAATACATTTCTCAAGCATTTTTTTTTAAACCTGGAATGGCCATAACTCTTCTACCTTTTACACTAAGAATTTGCTCTAAGCTATAAGGTGGGAAACTGAAACTGATAGACCTGAGAAAGGTATAAACCATCCTCCACAAGATTAAGGTGATTTGCTAATAATCTAGAACAAAAATCAACATTCTTCAGGGGAAAAAATCTGCATCTAAATAATATATTATATAAAATATCACATACATGATTAAAAATTATGACACATACAAAATATGGGAGACTTTTTTTTTTTTTTAGAAAAGCAGTCAAAAGTAGCAGACTGCCTTTTTTTTTGCCAGGGCTGCTGTAACAAAGTACCATAGACTGGTTGGATTAAACAGGGATTTATTGTCTCAAAATTTTGGTGACCAGAAGTCCAAAGCTAAATAGAAACTTTCCTTAAGTCCAAAATCAGGTGTCACAGTGTCATCCTTTCTCTGAAGTCTTTTGCATTCTGATAGTGGCTTGCAGCTAATCCATAATACAATGTCTGCCCCCATCACAGAGACATCTTTCTTCCCATATGTCTCCTCCTCCTGTGTCCAAATTTCCTCTGCTTATAAAGACTCTAGCCATATTGGATTAAGGTCCACCCTAATTCATTTTGGCCTCACCCTAACTAATAGGATCGTTGAAGTTCCTACTCACTGATGAATTCACATTCATAAGACCAGAGTTAGGACTTGAACATGTCTTTGTGGGGAACACAATTCAGCTCATAACCCAGACAGACCCTGAGCATGCCCAGATAATGGCATTAGATAATTGTTTTCAATCAAGGCAGTATAAATGCATCAAGGACTAAAAGAAAAACATGGTCATGATCATGATGATTTATATGATCAAATGAGTGAACCATAAGGAATCTCAGCAGAGAAATGGAAAGTATTTAAAAAATAAAAAGTCAAGAACTTACTTTTAGAATATCTCAAAAGAAAAATTCACTGCACAGGCTTTAATAAGAGATTGGCAATGGTAGAAAGAAATGATCAGTAAAGTTACAGATAAAAAATGTTATCCAATTTATATAACATAAAAAAGCACAGAGAAAAGAGTACAAAAAATTAAAAGATCCACTGAGAACTGTGAGATAATGCTAAGCATTCTAATATGCTTGTGTAGAAGGAGACAATGGAGAAGTGAGAGAGAGAGAGAGAATAAGGAAACATATTTAAAGAACTAATGGCCAAAAGTTTGCCAAATGTGGTAAAAAATATCAACATATAAATCCAAGGATCTCAATGGACCTCAAGTAGGATAAAACAATGGAAACTACATATAGGAACTTTATAATCAAACATAAAACTACAGATACAGTGAAAATTTTGGAAGATTTTGAATGCATCCAGAGAAAAATAAAACATTACATTTTGGTGGATGAATATTTCAAAGATAATTGGCTTCATATCAAAATCAATTGAGGCCAGAGAACAATGGATGACATCTTTAAGATGCTAAAAGAAAATGTTTACATAGAATGCTACATCCAGTAAGCATAGCCTTCAAAAATGAAGGCAAATTAAAGGCATTTCCAAGGAAATAGTGGATGAGAGAATTTGTCACCAGCACAACTGCATTAAAAATAATGCTAAAGCCCATTCTTCAGGTTGAGGGATAATGACACCAGATGAAACCAGATTACAAAAAGGAATGAAGAACACTGAAATAGTAAATACATGGGAAATATAAAAGCTTATGTTTTTGCATCCTGACTTCATTAAAAAGACATCTTACTTCTCAACACAAAAATTGTAACAGTGGGCAGGCCAGGGTGGCTCAGCAGGCAAAAATGCTTGCCTGCCATGCCAGAGGACCCGGGTTCGATTCCTGGTGCCTGCCCATGTTTAAAAAAAAAATTCATAGGACAATATTTTAAGCACTATTAAAAGTATAACAGGTACAGCCAAAAGCCTTTAGAGAAATTAACATATAATTCTAAAAAAAAAAAACCCAGAATATTTTATAAAGGCAAAATAATGTGGTGTGGACCCAATGGAATATTATTCAGCAGCAAATAGGACTGAAGTCTTTGAAGACATCATGTTTTGTGAAATAAGCCGGACACAAAAGGACGAATATTGTATGATCTTACTGATATGTCCTAATTATTATAAGCAAATGCATAGATAATCCAGAATATAGGTTACCAGAGGATATATTGGGGTTACAGAATGGGGAGTTGATGATTAATTTGTACAGAATTTCTATTTAAATTGATTGTAGAGATTTAGAAATGGATGGTGGCGATGGTAGCCCATTATTGTGAGTGTAATTAACAGCACTGAATTATACAGTGAATGTGGTTAAAAGGGAAACTTCAAGTCGTAAATATTACTAGAATAAAAATTAAAAGATAAAACATAGGATTGAACCCTATTGTAGATGATGGACTATATAGTACAGGTATAAGAATCCTCTTTCATGAATTATAACAAATATATAACACTAATGCAAGGATTATTAATAGGATTGTATATAGAAAAGAATGCCCCTAACGTAAACTATGAATGATAGTTAATAGTACTGTTTAGCAACTTTTTCATCAATTGTAAAACAGAGACAATTGCTGTTTAAAAATTTTTACAACTACAGAAAAGTGCTATCATCATTTGTAACAAGTGCTCTCCACCACCATGAGGTATGGGGTGAATGGAAACTGAGTATTATGCATGATTGTCCTGTAAATTCACAACTTCTCTCATACTTGTTATTTACTTATTATATTTTTAAATTTTTTTCAGGTGAGACTATGAACACAGTCCCCCACTACCACAAATTATACAGTGAATTTCTCACATTTTGGGAAAGCTCAGCAGTCAGCACATCCAGAGTGCAATGGATAAGCCTCGCCCTGGGTAAGCCACCTTCTTGGTCATGGTTTCTCCCCTGCCAGGTATGTATAAATAATAATAATTTTTTTTTCAAAGTAGAAGGATTCACACTGATTTTAAGCTTAAATAAATGACTGATTCATGTCGTTTTATAAAATGTTAAGAGAACAAATTAGAGAGTCTAGAATGTATACTTGTATATGTTCATTTGATCTTTTTTATTAGAGAGGTTGTAGGTTTACAGAAAAATTATACAGAAAATAGAGATCCCATAGAACCTTATACTATTTTAACACCTTGTTTTAATGTGGTACATTTTTTATGATGGGTGAAAGAACATTGTTGTATTTATGCTATTAACTATAGTCCAGGCTTACATTAGAATTACCTATTTGTGTTGTAGTCTTGTGATTTTTTTTTATCCTATTGACTTATATGTAATCTAAAATATCTCCTTTTCATCACATTCAAGCATATAATTCAGTGATGTTAATTATGTTTACAATGTTGTACTTCCATTACTGCCATCCATTAACAAAACTTTTCATCACCCCAAATGGAAATTCTGTACAATTAAAGCATCAATTTCCTCTATCTACCCCCATCCTGACCCTTGGTAAACCTTCATTCTAGTTTCTGACTATGAATTTGCTTATGCTCATTATTTCACTTAAGTGAGATCATACAATATTTGTACATTTGTACATCTGGCTTATTTCATTCAACCTGATGTCCTCAGGGTTCATTCATGTTGCTGAATGTCTCAGAACTTCATTTCTTTCTGTGGATGAATTATGTTCCATCATACGTGTATGCAAAATTTGGTTTATCCATTCCTTGGTTGATGGACACTTGAATTGCTTCCATCTTTTAGAAGCTGTGAATAATGCCACAATAAACATTGTTGTGCAAATATTCATATCAACAAAGAGCATCGGTAATGTCACTACACATAAAAATCACACAGTATAAGCTCATTCTTATGTAACTCCTCCTCCTATAAAAGACAACAAAATAAAGCAATAATTATAAACTACTCTTATGCACATATAATATATAAAGATATAAATTTTCAGCAATAATAGTATGCAATTGGGGAAAAGAACAGAGCTAAACTTTTGAACATTATTGAAATTAGTTGATATTGGTCCTAACTAGATTTTTATGGATTAAGATGTTCACTGTAATCTCCAGAGCAACCACAAAGAAAGTAGCTCAAAAATACAGTAAGGGAATTAAAATGATTCATTAGAAAATATTGATTTAGCACAAAAGGTGATAGTAAAGAAACAACAGATTAAAAAATAAAGGCATGGGATAAATAGAAATAAATAGCAAAAAGATAGATGTAAATCCTGCATGAAACATAAATTGATCAAACAATTAAATTTTTCAATCAAAAGGCAGAGTCTGGTAGAATGGATAAATAATAATCCAACAGTGTGATGGCAAATTTTACATAATTAGATTTAAAGGCACAAGTAGGTTCATAGTAAAAAGATGGAACAGGATATACCATACAAACAGTAAGAAACAAGTACTGAAATGGCTATCAAATAAACTGTAAGAAAAACAGTTGTTGCTAGACATAATGATATTTTATAGTGATAAAAAGTCAATTAATCAGGAAGATGTGGCAATTTTTAACACACTCACACACACACTACATAGATATATGTATATACAGACAGAGCAACAAAACACATGAAGTCAAAACTTAAAGAATTGAAGGAAGAAATAGGCAATTCAACAATAGGAAAACACCTACAAATCAATTTTTCAGTAATAGATCGAACAAATAGGCAAAGATCAAAAGTGAATCTTAAGAACTTCATGTTGAATGAAATAAGGTAAACACAAAAGGACAAATACTGTATAATCTCACTGATGTGAAATTTAGAATTGGCAAATTCTTAGATCAGAAATAAGAATTTCTGTTTGGGTGATGGAAAAGTTGTGGTAATGGATAATGGGGATTGTTACACAATATTGTGAATGCAATTATGCCACTGAATCATATATCTGAATGTGATGAAAGGGAGAAATTTTAGGTTGTTTATATGGTACTGAAATAAAAATTATAGAAAAGGAAATTGAAGGCTTAAACAATGGTATAAAACAATTAGACCTAACAGAAATCTATAGAATACTCCATCCATCTACAAAATAATCCTTACTCTTCCCAAGTGCATAACAAACATTCTCCAGGATAGACCATATTTTAGGCCATAAAAAATTTAAAATACACTGAGCTATATGTGTATCAGCTGGTATTTCCCTGGAACTTTGAGAAACTCTGTGACACCTAAGACGCAGAAATAGAGCACTGCAGCCCTTAAAGCTAACATAGCTATATATAATAGCAGTAAAAGTAACCAAAAAAGCTATCAGATTCCAATTAGAGATAAAAAGGAAGCCAATCTGGCTGGGACTAAGGTTATTCAGAACACAGGGTAAAAGATGGTGATGTATGTTCTCTAGGCCTCCACCTACTGTATGAGACCAAAGTCAGAGAGGCTCATTGGTTCTAGATCCTAAATTTTCTGTAACACACAATCTAAATCAACCTGTCCAGATTGCTCATTTAAACACTCCAAAACATGAATGAGCCTTGTAATTCTGTAAAACTTAATGCAATACCTGGATAAATCTCAGACTATGGTGGGCTGATAATTAAAAAGTCTTGGTAGAAGTCCCTTGAGGGTCTGTAGAAAAGAAATATGGAACTATCAAAATTTCCCATCTGGGAAATTCCAAGTACCCTCTCAACCATTGTGACTCCCAAGAAAATAGGCTAAGCCTTTGATTTTGAGACTTGCCCTTATAAAAATTATTTCTGTAGTGGAGAAGTTAAGACTACCTATAATAATGACTAAGGGTTGCTTCTAGGAAACCTCTTTTGTTGCTCAGATGTGGTCTTTCTCTCTAAGTCTAACTCTACAAGGAAAATCATTACCCTCCCCCTCTATGTGGGACACAGGTGTGAAAGTCCCCCTGACCACATGGGGCCTGACTCTCAGGGATCATAGGATTGCAATGCCTATTTGACCAAAAGCAGGAAAGAAGTACAAGACAATAAGGCAAAAGTGGCTAAGAGAGTCCAAGGAGTGTGACTAGGCTATTCTGGGGGCTATACTATGAAAGCTTCAATTAGATAGTGCTAATTTCCATGGTTCACTAAACCTTAACCAAAACCACTTTTGCTAACACTTAAGAACACCTAGGGCTCTAAATTTTCACTAAATTTGCTTTCCTGGAACCTATAATTTCCAGAGGGTGCCTAGGCCAGATAAATCCTGAGACCCAAAGAGACCAGCCTCTCCAAGATTATCAATTAATTACATCCCCCTATCCTTTATTATCAACACCTCCTTTCAACATGAAAAAAGTCAGAATAGACATTCCCTAATGATTGGGGAAAGGATCAAAGTTGAAGGAGGAGTTAGAACAGAGAAAATAGAATTGAAGAAATGAGTATGACTGCTGAATCACTGTATTGATAGTTCTTTTAGCCTCCAGTGTTTTGGAACAGCTAAAAGGAAAAATCTGAAATAGTGGAATGATAACCCATAACAAACTCTGAAATCTGTTCTGTTACTATTTGTTGAAGTTTACTTTGAAAATTAATGCTTTTTCTTTCTTCTCTTTGTAAATATGTTATACTTCACAATAAAAATACTTTTAAAAATTTTAAAAGATTGAAGTTATTCAATACATGGTTTCATCAATGATGGAAGGAAATTAGAAATCAATAAGAAAAGTACATTTTGGGAAGTCACAAATATGTGGGAAATAAGCAACAAACTCTAAAATCCCAATGGATAAAACTGATAATTACAAGGGAAATTAGCTAATAATTTGTAATTATTGAAAGCAAAAGTACAGCATGCCAGAACTTATAGAATACAGCTAAAAAAAATGCTAAGAGGAAAGTTTATAGCTGTAAATGCCTATATTGAAGAAGAAGAATGAACTCAAACCAACAATCTAACCTTTCACCTGAAGACATTAGAAAAAAAATAACAAACCCAAAACAATCATATGTAAGGAAATAAAAAAACATTACAATAGAAATTAATGAGAATTAAACAACAAGCTAAATCAAGAAAACCAAAAGCTGGTTATTTGAAAACATCATCAAAGTTGGTAAACCTTTAGCTAGAATGAACAATAAAAAGAAAAACTCAAATTATTATCAAGAATGAAATCGGGGGGCGGGCCACAATGGCTCAGCAGGCAAGAATGCTTGCCTGCCATGCCAGAGGACCCGGGTTCCATTCCCGGTGCCTGCCCATGTGAAAAAAAAAAAAAAAAAGAATGAAATCGGGGACATCATTGTCAATCTTGCATATGAATTATAAGGAGGTACATTGAACAATTGTATGCCAACAAATTAGATCATCTAGATGAACTGCAGAAATTACTAGTTTGAACATATGCAGACAATATCATTTGCAAAAAGATTAACACCATTCATGGTAAAAAACAACTGTCAACAAATGAGTAATAAAAAGGAATTCCTTCCCAGGAAAAATGGCATCTACTTAGAACAAATAACTAACTTCATACTTAAAGGTGGAAAACTGAGTGTATTTTCCTGAGATAAAGTATAAAATGACATTGTGCAATTTCCTCACTTCTATTTAGCAATATGCAATCGAGTAAGAAAAATAAAAGACATTCAGATCAAAAGTTAGAAGTAAAATTATTTCTATTGCAGCCCACATGATGTTGCATGTAGAAAACCTGAGAAGCACACTAAAAATCTCCTAGTACAAAAAACAAACTCAAAAGGTTGTGAAATACAAGATTAATATACAAAAATCAATTATATTGCTATACACTGGGATGACATATTCAAAACGGAATCATTCACTTGCAACAACTTAAATTTCTAAAAATATCCAAAATTCAAAAAAACACAGACTACTTAGGAATAAATTTTATAAAAGAAGTGCAAGTCTTGTACAATGAAAACTATGAAACTTTGTTGAAATAAACTAAAGGAGATCTAAATAGGTGTTAAAACATTTGTGCTCATAGTTTGAAAGGCAGTATTGTTAAGATGCCAATACTCCTCAAACTGAGCAATGAATTTTTAATTTTTTTTTTATTGTGAGATAATACATATATAAGAAAGCAATAAATTTCAAAGTACATTTTAGCAAGTAGCTATAGAACAGATTTCAAAGTCTGGTATGGGTTACAGTTCCACAATTTCAGGTTTGTCCCTGTAGCTGGTCCAAGACAATGGAGACTAAACAGAATTATCAATATAATGATTCCATAGTCATACTCATTTAGTTAAATCTAACTTTTCTGTTATAATTCATCCTTCTCCTTTGATCCTTCATCCAAACTTTGTGGATATTTGGGCTATGCTCATTCTAACTTTTTCATGTCAGAAAGGGGTGTCAACAATATGGGGTAGGGGGATGGAACTGGTTGATGGTCTTGGAGAGACTGGTACCTGTGGGTTTCAGGACTTATCTGGCCTAGGAACCATCTGGAGATTTTAGGTTTTTGAAAAGTAAATTTAGTGCATGAAACTTTTGTAGAATCTCAGATAAAACCTTGGGTGCTCTTTAGAATTGTGTCTATTCATACCTTTTATCCATTTTATAACTGGGCTGTTTGTTCTTTTGTTGTTAAGTTGTATAATTTCTTTATGTACACAGGATAGCAAACCTTTGTCTGATATGTCGTTTCCAAGTATTTTCTCCCATGGAGTTAGCACCATTTTCCCTTTTTGAGGTACAGAAACTTTGATTTTGAGGAGTTACCATTTATCTACTTTTTCTTTCATTGCTTGTACTTTAGGTGTAAAGTTTAAGAAACTAACTCCTAATGCTAAGCCTTGAAGATATTTTCCTATATTTTCTTCTAAGAGTTTTATGTTACTATCTTTTATATTCAGGTCTTTGATCCATTTTGAATTAATTTTTATATAGGGTGCAAAGTACGGGTCCTCTTTCATTGTTTTGGCTATTAGTATCCAATTCTCCCATGCCTGTATAGTGAAAGGACTATTCTGTTCCAGAATATTTCAATAAATAACCTTGCCAAAAACCAATTGACCATAGATTCGGTGGTCTATTCCGCACTCTCAATTCAATTCCATTTGTCAATATTTCTGTCTTTGTTCCAATACCATGCTGGTTTGACCATTGTGGCTTCATAATAAGCTTTCAAGTCAGGAAGTGTTAGTTCTCCAACTTTGCTCTTTTTTGTGTGTATGTGAATAATTCTAGCTACTCAAGGTACCTTTCCCTTCCAAATAAATTTGATATCTAGCTTTTTCAAGTCATCAAAGTAGGGTCTTGAAACTTTGGAATTGAATTGAATCTGTAGATCAATCTGGGTAATTGACATCTTAACGACATCTAACCTTATCTATGAGTACAGACTGTCTTTCCACCTATTTGGTTCTTCTTTGATTTCTTTTAGCAAGGTTTTGTAGTTTTCAGTGTACAGCTCCTTAAAAATCCTGGTTAAGTTTATTTCTAGATACTTGATTGTTTTAGTTGCCATTTTGAATGGAATTTTTTCGTTGTCTCTTTAGTTAGGTCATTACTTGTGTATAGAAACATTACTGATTTTTGTACATTAATCCTGTATCCCGCCAATTTGCTGAAAGATTTTTTAGCTCAAGTATCTTTGTCATAGATTTCTCAGAATTTCCAAATATAGGATCATGGCATCTGCAAGTAATGAAAGTTTTGCTCCTTCCCTTACAATTTGGGTGCCTTTTATTTCTTTCTCCTGTCTGATCCCTCTAGCTAGAATTTCTATTACAGTGTTGAATGACAGTGGTGATAATGGCCATCCTTGTCTTGTTCCCAATCTTAGAGGCAATGCTTTCAATCTCTAATAACCATTTAGTATGATGCTGGCTATGGGTTTCTCATATATGCCCTTTATGATATTGGGGAGGTTTCTCTCCATTCCCACCTTTCGAAGTGTTTTTATCAGAAAAGCATGCTGAATCTTGTCAAATGCTTTTTCAGCATCAATCAAGATGGTCATGTGATTTTTTCCCTTTTGATTTGTTAATGTGCTGCATTACATTGATTGATTTTCTTGTGTTGAGCCACTCTTGCATTCCTGGTATAAACCCCACTCGACTGAGATATAGGTCTTTTTTTCTTTTAATGTGTGATTGGATTCAATTTGCTAGTATTTTATTGAGAATTTTGCATTTCCATGTATTTGTGAAATATTTGGTTCTTTTGTGGTTCATTAGAGAGATTGGCCTATAGTTTTACTTTCTTGTAACATCTTTGCCAGGTTTTGTTATTAGAGTAATGTTAACCTCATAAAATATGTTAGGTAGCATTCCTTTTTCCACAATTTTTTTTGGAAGAGTTTGAGCAAGATTGGTGTTAGTTTTTTTTGAATGTTTGGTAAAAATTCTCCTGTGAAGCTATTTGACCCTGGGCTTTTCGTTTTAAGAAGATTTTTGAAGAGCAATTGAATCTCTTTACTTGTAATTGTTTTGTTGAACTCTTCTATTTATTCCCAAGTTAGTGTAGGTTGCTCATGTGTTTCTAGGAATTTGTCCATTTCATCTAGCTTATCTAGTTTATTGACATATAGTTGTTCATTGTATCCTCTTACGACTTTTTAAATTCTTTAGGGTCCACGGTAGCGACCCCACTCTCATTTCTGACTTTATCTATTTGCATCCTTTCTCTTTTTTTCTTTGTCAGCCTTGCTAGTGGTCTATTGATTTTGTTGATTTCCTCAAAGAACCAACTTTTGGTATATTGATTCTTTCTATTCTTTTGTTCTCCCATACATTTAACTCTGCTTTAAACTGTGTTATTTCTCTTCTTCTGTTTGCTTTGGTGTTAGTTTGCTGTTCATTCTCTAGTTTCTCCATTTGATTGACTTTTGCTCATTCTTTCTTTTTAGCATAGACATTTAGGACAATAAATGTCCCTCTCAGTACTGCCATTGCCACATCCCATAAATTTTGATATGTTGTATACTCATTTTCATTAATCTCCAGATATTTACCAATTTCTCCAGCATTTGTTTCTTTGACCCACTGATCATACAATTGTGTGTTTTTAATCTCCATGTATTTGTGAAAAATCTGGTTCTTTGGAGGTTATTAATTTCCAGCTTCATTCTGTTGTGGTGAGAGAACAATTTCAATCTTATTAAATGTATAAAGATCTGTTTTGTTTCCCAGCATATGACCGATCCTGGAGAATATTCCATGAGCACTAGAGAAGAATGTGTATCCTGGTGTTTTGGGGTATAATGATCTATATATGTCTAACAGATGGCACTCTTTAGTCACCTCTTCCTCTCAGGCCTGCCTCTCCCTGACTGGTAGCTGGCTGAGCAAGTGGGACACCTGATATAATTCCTTCCAGGGCCACTGATCTCCACGCATGCTGAGAGCCACCAATCCCCAGGCTGGGGGGTGAGCAGTGTACTCTTCAGCAGAGACTCTGTTTATGGACCTGATGGTTCTGGTGGCCCCCAAACTCCCATTTGGGATGACCTTGGGCTGCGGGGGTGGGTATTTCACCTGCCTCTGCCTACAGTCAGCCTGGAAATGCCTAGCTGCTGGTTCTCGGCATGGCGGAGAGGATAGTCCCAGCCCAGGGTAGGGCGGCTTATCTCCGTGCCTGGTTGGACAGCTGGTTATGGTGGGTGGCTGGGCGTTCTTCCGGGTTCCCCACCCACGGGAGCTCCCAGCTGTGGAGCCTCATGCAAAGATCTCCCAGGCTAGCTATGGGGGTAGGCTGCAATGAAGGAATGGTCCGCTCCTTTGGACACGCACTTCCCAGCATTCTGCCGTATCCTCCCAGTGGGGTCACGCCCAAACTCACTCACCCCATTCTCTCCTACATTTCTCCACTTTTTAATCCAAGATTTCCTTCCCTCCCACCCCTGTGCCCCAGGCGTACAGGGCGGGCAGTCGGCTTGCAGCCTTTCGCACTGGTGCTCGCAGCGCAGCCACCCTGCGCCGCTGTCGCCACTGCAGTGGGATCAATGAGTGTTACCACATTCCAACTAGCTGCTTAGCAGAAATTGACAAACATCCTAAAACTCATATAGACATGCTAGTAAAACATGATTATCAAAACAATTTTGAAAAAGAACAAAATTGAAGGATGCTTTTCTTTTTTTCAAAGCTTACTATAACAGAAGTACATCAGCACCACACTTCCATGTCATCAGTGAGGTAGACATCAGTGGAGTAGAAGGAAAATCCAGAAAGAAATTCATATATATATAGTCAAGTGACTTTCAACAATGATGCTAAAACTATTCAATATGGAATTAATAGTCCTTTTCACAAATGGCATCAGGACACCTTTTGCTGCCAGGATGGTTAAAATGAAGAAACAAAAACAAAACACAGACAATAAAAAGGGTTTGCAAGAATATGGAGAAAGTGGAGCCCTCAATTATTGCTGGTGAGATTTTAAAATGTTGCATCCATGTTGGAAAATAGTTTGGCGGTTCCTTTAAAAGTTTCCATGTAGCCTATGCAAAAGAATGAAATTGGGTCCCTACCCTCACATTGTATAGAAACTCAGAATGAATCATAAGCCTAAGCGTAAGAGCTGAATTTCTTAGATTTCTTAGAAGAAAATATAAGACTAAAGCTTTGTAATCTTGGGTCAGGGAATGGTTTCTTGTATATGTTAATCTAAAGTACAAGTGACAAGAAAAAAATAGATAAAATGGAATTAAGTAAAATTAAAAACTTTGTGCAGGGCGGGCCATGGTGGCTCAGTGGCAGAGTTCTCATCTGCCCGGTTCAATTCCCAGTGCCTGCCCATGTTTAAAAAAAAAAAAATGCTGCAAAAGATATCATCAAGAAAGGAAAGGCAACTTAGAGAATGAGAGAAACTATTTTCATATCAGATATCTGGATCTGTGTAGAAAGTGGAATTCTCATTTATTGCTTCATAAAATTATATAGTTACTTTGGAAAACAGTTTACAGTTGCTTTAATTACCATATAACCCATCAACTCCACCCCTATTTATATACTACAAAGAATGAAACATATGTTCATACAAAATATTTTGCATCTCTATTTTACATAAATATCATAGCAGTATTATCCATACTAGCTCAAAAGAGGAAACAACCCAAATGTCCATAAATAGATAAGTGGAACATAAAAATGCAATCTATCCATACAATAGAAGATTATTTGACAATAAAAAGGATGAAATATATATGAAAAATATGATGAATCTTGTAAACATTATGCTAAGAGAAAACAAGCACTCCAAAATTACTACAAAATGTATGACAGGAATTCCAGAATAGGCAAATCAATAGGGACAGGAAATAGAGTAGTATTTGCCAGAGGCTTGGGGGAAGGAGGAATGGACAGTAACTGCTCATAAGCATAAAATTTCTTCCTGGGATAATGAAAATATTCTAAAATTAGGTAGTGGTGATGGTTACACAGTTGAAGATACACTAAAAACCACACTGTTGTACACTTTAAAATAATGAATTTTATGTTAAGTGGATTATTTCCTCAATAAAGCTGTTATATAAAAAGAGAAAAGAAAAGAAGATAAAAGGAATGAAAAATAAAAAGTAGAAAAAGAAAAGAAAATATATTCAAGAAAATATATTCAATCTATATAGAGGTTTTCTGGTAGTCATTTGAGGATAGGACTAAGAATGGAAAAAGTCAGGCTCCCCAAAACAAAGAAATACATCTGTATATAATTTCACTACGTAATTGTAACAACATAGATTTCTTATTATTACTCTCTACTAATCACCAGTGTAATAAAGCGGGTTTGAAATATTTTTAAAACAAAATTTATTGTTGAAATTGAAGAAGACCCAACTATTGTTTGTGTCTCCACTAACCTAATAACACTGATTCTAAATATGTGAGTCTTTGAGCTCATCCATTTCCTATTTACAATTGCAGAATTTTTTTTCGATGTCTGCAATATTGCAAAACAAATATGGAGTTAGCAATACAAGATGGTAAAATGTACTCAGGATACAGAATATGCTCTATAACCAAATCTTCAACACATTTGAGTTGAAATTTTAAATTTTCTTTTCATTTAAGCTTCCATTGCAATAATGATTTTCTCCTAATACTAGCTTTTCCTATAAAGTAAAACTTAGTATTGTTAAAAAATATGATTTGCTTTGGAATAGATTTAGTATAACATGGCATTAGAAAGTCTTGTGGGATGGAAACTCATTCTTCATTGTGTTGCCCTGAGTTGAATTTACTAAGTTCAGCACTTAGTAAATTCAAATTATTGTGATAACCAAAAACCTTTCACATGTTTCCAACATACTCCTTTTGAGAATTACTGGTAACACATTGCCATCTTATTTTTGCATTCTTTTAGCATGTTCTGGATTGGTGTTCTGAAACTTTTTGTATTTTGAACAACTTTTGGGCCTCAGCATAAAGTAGGAACTGACGATTCCTCTTATAAGACTCTATGCACCTCAAATAGCACCAACTAGCATTTCAAGGCATAAACTGGGAGTCATCATTGATAAGGCTCTCCTTCACTCTGCACAGATGAACACAAAGACTTTTTATCCTTTACCTTAAATGCAACTTTAACCAATTCACTTTATCCCCAGCCACTACTCTAATATGAGTCATCATCATCTCTCACTAGTTCTTCATTATCCTTTTATCCTTGACCACGTGCCGGTTCCTGCCTTCAGAACAGTCAGGATGACCTTGTAAAAACACAACCTGGAGCAGCTTATATCTTTTGTTAAAGCAATTGAACATATCCTTTCACCACAAGACAAAATCGAGAACTTTTAACATGCCAGTATAAGACCTGCATGAACTAACCCCAGCCTACCTCCCTAGCTTCATTTCAGGCTACTTTCAAAATTTCTCCCTTTGCCCCAGCCACAGTGTTACTGCATGGACTACATCAAGCTTCCCCAACCCCTGTGCTTTTACTCATGCTGTCCCCTCTGCACTTTAATATTCTTCTCTCCTGTTAGCCTTGGTATCTCATACTCACTATGCAGATCTCAGCTTAAACATATTTTCTTCAGTAAAGCTTTCCATGATATGTAAGTGTAATTAAATTTAAGACACAATTAAATGTAATCCTATATCATTCTGAATTTACCCTTCTTTGAAATACAAGCACTTATACTTGTGTACTGGATCATATATAATTATATAGTGTTTGTCTTTACATTTAGTAGTATAAGTTCCATGAGGATAGGCATCTGTTTGCATAGTAGAATAAAAGTTGGATGACTAAGTGGCATGCCCAAATCCTAGTTCTTGTGCTATCTCCTATTCCTTGGTTTTCTGATTTTATTTGCAAATCAAAGAATCTTTGTATAGGTTGGGTTTAAATAATGACAAAGATTTACAGAGTCTCTGGATGATTAGAAAATCTCAAATCTCCCAGGGGATGTTATATATCACATTGGACTTGAAGGTTTTGTAATATAACAGTCGGTACAATAAGTCGGGGAAAGGATTCCTTTGACATTAATGCCTCAGCTCATATTAGTAAGGCAACTACTCATTTCACTGATTTGTAGCAACTGTTCCCACTTGCTTGAATCCTACTTATGCCAGAAAACTTCCATCTTAGTTTTGCCAGACTACTATGACAAATGCCACACAATGGATTGGCTTCGACAACAGAAATTTGCCTGACAGTTTCAGAGGCTAGAAGGCTTTCTTTCAGCAATGTTCTAGCTGGTCAGCAATCTTTGGGTTCCTTGGCTTTTCTGTCACTTGGTGAGGTCTTCTCCTTTCTCCTCTGGGTTCTGTTGATATCCAGCTTTTGGCCCCTCCCATAGCTTTCTGTCTCTATGTTAGAATTTTTTCTGCTTGTAAAGGATTCCAGGAGCCCAGACTACAGCCCAACCTCATTCAATCAGCTCACATCTTAACTAAAACAATATCTTCAAGAGACCCTATTCACAGTGGGCTCAGATTCAAAGGAATGTGGATAAAAAACAATAGACATGTCCAAACTGGGTTACATAATTTAATTCACCACAATTTCATTGAGCTAAGTTTTCTAGAAACCTGGACAAGCAAGTATGCTTTAAAATCAGTTTATCAACTCATTTGTTCATTAATCTAATAAATCCTTGAGACAGGTAAATAAACCATGGTCTCTGCCTCCACATCTCACACAGAGGCATGATGAAGGCAGGCTGGTATTCAATTTAAAGGACATTATATATACATCTTAGGAAAATGATTTAAGGAGGTAAAATATTCATTGGCATTCTAATAGATTTCTCATGGCTATCTGTGGGGATTTGATACTGGAAGGACTGTCAGCAAACATTTTTGAAAATTTATAATACATTGGTATAATATTTGTGAAATGAGGGTAATAATGTAATTTTGTTACTTTATCTATAATTCTATAAATCAATATCAAATTAATTACCCAGTGAAGTGGTTATTAATGTAATTTCAGAATTGACATTAATTTTGGAAAATATCTGACCTAAACTTCTCTTTGTACAAAAAGAGAAATTAGGCCTGGAGAGATTTAATGACTGTCTGAAGTTAACAAGCTGGCTAATGGCAGAGCTTGAATAGGAATGCACATTTCTTCAACACGCCATTAGTCCCACCCTGCCTCCCCATCCCCACACACGCGAACAACTACAATTTGTAGATTAAAGCAACAGTGAAGGCTAAACTCAGAAAGTATTTGTGTTTCACCTCTTCTTACACAATACCCTGAAATACATGAGCTTGCCTTCTGTTTATTTAATCCAGTTTTCAAAGGATGATTTACATTTTGTTGAGTCTAGACATTTACCTCTTCCATATGCAGTGCAGCAGTGATCAGTACACCATACCAGAGTTGTATATGAAAGGTGTGCTTTTTATCATGAAAAGAGGGAGGGGAGATTCAATGAGGTTGCTTCAGTTGATTAGATTTTAGTTTAATAATAAAGCTTATTTTGGATCATTGTGTTAGGGACATTCCAACCTCCTACTCTTTATTTCAGAAAAATAGCCTTCTTTTATCTCTCTCTTGGAATCTCATCAAACTCAGGTAATTATCCAACTAACAACTAAATATTTCATTTTGGTTACTATGTGAAAAATATTTTATACTCCTGGG
This sequence comes from Myrmecophaga tridactyla, assembly GCA_004026745.1. Lineage (NCBI taxonomy): Eukaryota > Metazoa > Chordata > Mammalia > Pilosa > Myrmecophagidae > Myrmecophaga > Myrmecophaga tridactyla. The sequence continues at coordinate 22,961 of PVIY010032558.1, forward strand.
TTAAACACTTCATTTGTATTTGAGAAAATTTCACTAGTTTCAACTAGGCTAACATAAAGACTTTAATATGAGCAAAGGAAAGTGAAAACCAAAATGTTCTTTTCTAACATAAAAGTTTGAAGCTTTGTGGGTGGGCCACAGTGGCTCAGCAGGCAGAGTTCATGCCTGTCATGCTGGAGACTCAGGTTCGGTTCCTGGTTCCTGCCCATATAAAACAAAAAAAAAAAGGAAAAAAAAATGTTTCAAGCTTTGCACTTACTTTTCATTTTCCTTTAGACTGTATTAACCTCATCATCTGTAGCTGCCTGTGGAAAGTCTATTCAATTATCATTTTATTTCAGACTTTGGACTTCAAACTTTGAATGTATGAAAAATTCCTGGAAAATTCAAACTCATATGTGATATGCAGCTCTTTAAAAGGATTATTCTTTTAGCATTCCGAATTTATAAATACATAATTCAGGGTCACATTGGACTTAGTTTATAAAAAATTCTTGAGGAAAATTCCATCTTCTTGGATATTTTGAAATCTAAAAGATTAATTTGGGTACAGGCACAAAATGAATATCAAGGAAATAAAAATATCACAATCTATATTTGATGAAAGAGGTAGTGAATGTGAAAAAAAGGGGAACACGCCTCATTATGATAATATATAAAGAGAGAAAGTCGGGGTGCAAGGGTAGTTCAGTGGTAGAATTCTCGCCTATGTGGCAGTCGGGGGTTTTATTCCTGGCCCATGCATTTCCCAAAAACAAAAAAGCAAAACAGAGATAGAAAAACAGACAAAAATTCAACAAATGGTACTGCAATAAGGGGATGCTCACATGGAAGGAGAATGAAATGTGACCTCCGCCATACAGCATACAAAGAAAAAAATTTTTTTTTTAAAAGAGAATGTGAAAAATAGCGGGAAACGTGTCGTTTTGATAAAATTTAAATATTTTATGAAGTGGAAAATATTGGTGATATACTGCTAGCTAAATAAGCAGGTTCAAGAAGGTATTATTCTATGATTTTAATTAAGTAATAGACAAAAGACAAATGCATAGCTAGGTAAGAGATAGAGATGGAGGACATATGGATGGATGGCAGGTAGATACTTAGAAGGAATAAATTGTGACTGCCAGAATTTGACTGACTGTATGAGTCTCGGGGAGAATTTACTAGGTCTATGTCAATTGCACCTATCTGTGTGTGTAGATACCCACAACTGTGTTCCTGAAATGCAAGCAATTTACTTCAACTTATATTGAACATAAGTGACTAATTTTCTCTTCTGGACCTCTGCTAGAACTTCTCCAGAGAGGCTTCCATTTCTTCCTTGATCCTATTTTCTACAAGCATTACAAAACTCCTTCCTGTTATTGGAAGGTTATATCTGACAAACACCAGATTGTTGGTCGTCCTGAGTAAGCGCTGAGCCAGACCGGTGGATACCGATATCATGTGGCAAGTGTCTGCGGGAGCGGGACACCAGGCTGGCTTGGTAGCAGCTGCCCCTGGCCACCGCGAGGTTGCGCAGGCGCAGCTCGGCCCCCACCCGCAGGAAAGCCTGTTTCTCAGCTGTGTGAGTGGAAATGGAGCCGCTGCTCCCGCAGTCTCGTTTGTCTTTGCGCAGGGACAAGTCGCTGCCCACGGCCCCTAATTGTCCCTCCACAAACCTGCTGCGCCCTCTTCCACCTCCCAGGGTCCATTCTGTTAATTCCATTTTAACATCTGCTATTTAACCTCTATTATTTAAGCCTTAGCTGCCTCATCTTTAAAATGAAGGTAATAATGGTAATTAGCTCATAGGTCCTTATGAGAATTAAGTGAGGTAATCTCTGTAAAGTACTTAACAGAGAGCCAGGCACTATGTGTTCACTACCGTATTTACTATTTTCCTATCATTCTCTCTCTCTCTCTCTATATATATATATCATATAAGTTTACATTAAATGTTCAAATGCGTCTCAATGTAAACGCACAAAATATTAAAAGACTTAATTGTTTTAACTAACATTTATTGAACACCTACTATGTGTAGCTTTGTGAAAGGGATAAGGGCATTGATACAACTGATGCTGTGGAGTCACAGAGACAGGTGAGTTTGTTTACGATGATAAGACAGTGAGGCTGGACTCAAGTGCAGGATAGTGAAGGCTCAAGGCAAAGAGAAGACAGCTCAGACCATTTACCATAATCTCTACCTTTGCACCTATACAAAGAAGAGGAAGCAGGGGACGAAGTCATTCCCTTGTCTTCATTTCCTACATTCTGCTCACAGTGTGGACATCCTGCCAAATTTAATGTGACTTTATTTTTAATAAAAAGAATTTCATGAATAAGTTCAAGATTTTCAAGATTATTTTGAAACTGCTCACATTTTACCTTACCTGTGGAATTGAGGGCTTATTTGCTCACTATAAGGAAAATGAATTATAGAGTGTACACTATTATTTTCAAATGGAACCATAGGCTGTTATTTGTTGAATGGACCCTGATGACAAACAATTCAATCCAGTCTCTTCATTTGATTAAGGAGTAATATGACTTCCAAGTCATGACAGTGGGAAGCAGGTGGGGTGGGGGTGAAGGACCACAAACAAAAAAGCAGCCAAAAATATTATCATTCCAGCCAAAGTCAGAAAATAAGGGAAAACAGAAGAGGAAATAATAAATAAGCAGAGCAAAGAGAAAGCATAAGATGGCAGTGATGAGATTAAACACTTCAATTATCAAAATAAATGTTAATGAACTGAATTTCTTTAATAGAGACAATTGCTCACACGTGGATAAAACAAAAAATCTAGCTTAATGGTAATTACAAGAGAAGCGCTTCAAACCAAACTGATATGCCATTTTGTTTTCTTTTAGACAAAGTTACTATATATATATATATATGTATGTATGTATGTATAGCTTTTAAATATGTCTACCTCCCCATAATTTAGAAGGACTGTTGCTTTATGCCAGTAATACAAATTTATTTCATTTCCAATAATACAGATTTATTTCACTTTACGTAAGTGCTAGTAGCACAATCCATGCATGTTCCACAATGTTTTTAATTCTTATCCCTTAGGTGTTTTCCATTTTTTACTGCAGTGAACTTCTGAAAAACAGATATTTGAGGGTTGGCACAAGAATATGCGAGGAAAAATACCTGAAAGTGGTTATTTGCAATCTTTCCAAAAACTAATTATTTCAATGATCAGAATAAAGAGACATTCAAATACACTTAAAAGAGAAAATGGTACTTAAAATTTTACAATAATAATGTCTCAAAGATTTTACTTAACCTATGACTTAAAGAGCATTAAAAACTTTGCTTTGGAGATAGAACATTCATTTTGTTCTGTGACTGCTAATTTTATCTATGCTTTTTCAATCGAAACAAATGAAAGAGAAAAGTACCGATTGTATATGCTTTCTTACAATATTTCTCCTTTACAAAGGATAAAAAAGGGAAAGAAAATACACAATGGGGAACTAGTAGAGAATCCATTTACTTCAACTCCACAGCTGATGTGCTGCTATACCTGTATTTTATTTCTAACCTTTTTCTTTCTTCTTTCTCACTTTTAAGTCATATATTCCTTAAAAATTTCTTTCTATTTCTCATCCAATAAAAAAATTGGAATTATAATATGCAGCTGAGAACTGGAGTATTTCTTGAGGCTTCAATCTTGAAATTTTAAGTACCTTGAAGTTTAGGTACTTCTAATTTCAAGCTATGCAATCCAACTCCTAATTTACATAGAAAAATAAACTAGAAGATTCATCCTGCACCTCAAAGAAACAAAGGGACACCTAAACAGATAACAATTGGGAAGAAATGGAGCCAGGGCAGCTCTGGAAACCTTATAAATATCCTTGCTAAATCCTGCCTTAGTGTGATTCTTCCAATGATTGTCCTGCCTTATTTCAATGATTGCAAGATGCTGTGTCTCTCTCTCTGTTCTAAAAATTGAATTCCTGAGAGGAATGCTAATTGGACCAGCACGAGTAAGTTATGTGCTCTCTGGGAACTAACTATGGCCAGAGGACAGCAACATAAATACAGAAATAGGTACCCCAGGTATTGGCTCCCTCAGAAAAGGAATTAGTGAATGCTTCGTGCCAAGAACTAGGTTAGCTGGTCATACACATTATCTTATTGAGTCTTTGCACCAGTTTCTTGAAGTCGGGGATAGTGTTACACGATTTTCACAGATGAGGAGAAATCTGAGGTTCAGAGAGGTTAAATTATATTCACCAAGTGTTTTAATTTCCTAGGGCTGCCTACAACAAAATACCACAAACTGGGTGGTTAAAAACTACAGAAATGTATTGCTTCACAGTTTGGGCACCTAGAAGTCTGAGGTCAAGGTACAGGTGGTGTCATGTTCCCTCTAAAACCCATAGGGAAGAATTCTCCCTTGTCTTTTCCTTGCTTCTGTTGGTTTTACAGCAAACCTTGGTATTCCTTGGCTTGCTGCGGAAGCACTTCAATCACTACCTCGGCCTTACCTCTGTGTATGTCTTTCTCTTTTTTTATATAAGGGCATTTTTCATATTGGATCAGACACTTGCCCTACTTCAGTATGACTTCATCTTAATTTAACTTACTCCATCTGCAACAACCATATTTTCAAATAAGTTCACCTTCTGAGGTGTTGGGGTTAGGTCTTCAACCTGTGTTTGTGTAGGACACAAATCAACCCATGACACAAGGTGACACAGCTAATAAATTGAAGAGCATGGCCTGGAAACTAGATCTTCTTCATGCCAAAGACTGAACATTGTACCATGCTGTTGTAAGGAACTGGTTCAGATCCTTTGTCACCAATTCCACCTTCCCCTTTGCCAAGACCCATTCATTTGCGGCTAGAGCTAGAACGGAAAAGACACATTCAGGTAAAATATCCCTGTATTTCCAGTTTAACCTATGCCTATCATCCATGCATTTAATAAATTAAACATATAAGATAAGGCTGATGTCTAGGTGGTATTATGCTAAATGTACTTGAGTTCTATTTATCTTGTCAGAAATTCCATATGTAAAATCTAGAAAGACTATTCTCAACAGGCCTCAGTCCAATATTTTGGTACTTAATGGGCAGTACAAAGTTTAATAAGGTGTTGTATTCTAGTTTTGCAACTCAGATAACTAAGGGGTTAGTGCACTTATATTTTCCAAGTTTTGACTTCTATTTTCTTTTTTAAAAAATCAGCATTTCTTTACAATTGACTGCTCCCTTCAGTGAAAAACATAGATTCTCTCGCTGTATAACCACCTCCATACTGCCTTAGGACTCTTAACTCCCAATTTCATTCTATTCAATTTACCATTGGGAGCATATTTGCTTTTTTTTTTTTTCACTCCACCATTTTTTAATTTTTAAATGTGGAATCTTGAATTTTTTAATAACAACTTGTTCACTACACAATTTTCTTGTTAATTTTCTTTAAAATAAGGAAATTATGCATTGGATAAAGAGTATATTAGAGTCAACTTTTTGAGAGATTTCCTCATGAGTTTGGCATAATATCCATGAGATTATAATGAAAGGTACTTTGAATTATTTGGAAAAATAAGTTCTATGCATATTAAATGATAATAATTTCTTTTTTACATTTCCTCTTTTTAAGAGCATTTAATTCTTCAAATTAACTGGTGGTTACTTTCTTTTTTATCAAGATGAAATATAATTTATTTATTTTAAACTATTTTCATAGAATACTTGAGCCAGAAGGAAACTTGCAATATTCAGTCCACTTTATTTTATTTTATTTTTTTGGCATGGGGAGTGTGCTGGTTTGAAAGGATGTATGCCCCCTAGAAAAACCATGTTTTAATCAAAATCCCATTTCATAGAGGTAGGATAATCCTTATTCAATTACTGTATGTTTGAAACTGTAATCAGATCATCTCCCTGGATGATGTGATTTAGTCAAGAGTGGTTATTAAGATG
>PVIY010032559.1:0-28898 GCA_004026745.1 Myrmecophaga tridactyla
TGAGGGCTGGGGCGGAGCCTGAGGGGGCGGGGCGGTGCCGAGACGCGGAGTCTCAGCCAGAAGCGGAGTTATAATTGGCGGAGACTGCATGCTCTGGGCGGGGCATTGAGGTTGGGGCGGGGAGTGGGGCGGGGCATAGGCAGGACATGCGAGCTGGAGCCGGAGGCGGAGACGTGGTTGGCGGGGAGCTCGAGCCCTGGGCGGGGTCGGGGCGGGCGGGGGCGGAGCCGAGCGGGCGGGGGCGGTGCTGGGTCGCGCCGGGCCTGGGGCCGAGGCGGCGCTCGGCTCTGACAGCTGGGTCGGCTTGCGGCCTCCCGCCCCCTCGGCGCTCGGCCCCGACCCCGGCCCGGCCCGGCCCGCCCCGGAGCCATGAGCCCTGGGCTGCTGCTGCTCGGCAGCGCCGTCCTGCTCGCCTTCGGCCTCTGCTGCACCTTCGTGCATCGCGCTCGCAGCCGCTACGAGCACATCCCCGGGCCGCCGCGGCCCAGGTGAGCGGGGGGTTGGGGGCGGGGGCCCGGATGGGCGCTTGGTCGATGGGGGGGGGTGGGGGCCCGCGTCCAAGCGGACGTCGGGGACAGAGGTCCAGTCGCACCTTTTGCGCGCGGCCGCCTAGGAATAGCGGCCAGGAAAGGGGCGCTAACTATTCTTAGTAACAAATTACTCACAGCGGCAGCAGCTGTTCCGGCGCCCACCGCGCTCGGCTGGGCCCGACAGGCGTGATGGCCGCGACAGCGCTGTCAGGTAGGCGCTGTTGTTACCCCATCGCACAGACGAGGAGACTGAGGCGCGCGGAGGCGAAGTCACCTGCTCAAGGTCACACGGCTGATAAGCTTCGATTTAAACCCAGGTCGGCCTGGCTGCCAAGTAGACGCTCTTAACTTTGGGACTTTAGGGTCACTCACCCTGGATGGGTACCCTGTGCTTTGGCCACATTCCTTTTTGTTTCAGTCTCTGTTCTGGCATCGAATTTTGTGTTCCCCTTAGCACTTCCATTCTATTCTTGCCCCTCTCCCTGGCCTACCTCCCCCAGCCGGAATTACCTTTCTGAAGCTTAAATCAGATGTGTCATTTCCTTGCTCGTGGGCTTCCCATGACTTTGGCACTTTACATCCAATTCTAAATTAAATCCATCTCGTACAAGGCCCCTCTGAGCCCTGGGAACCCACCTTGTACTGCTCTCTTCTCTCTCTCTTACTTGCTGCTGCTACCCCCAGTCTTTTTGCCCTTCACCCAGCTGATCATAGCTGTTCCTGAAACTGGAATCCCTTCTCTCAAACCATGGCTTTCTCCTCTCATCATCTCAAACAGGCCTTCCTTTTCTGCCCAGCAGCAAACTACTATGGTGGCGTGCCCTTGCACTCTTCCTAGTACTTATTGCCCCAAAGTTACCTTCTTTCCACCTGCTGTCTTAGTCACCTGCTGATGGTCTGTCTCTCCCCCTTAGAATGTGAGCCCCAGGGGGCCAGGGATGCCATGTGTTCGTCTGTGTACCCCGCTGCCTGGCACGTTGCAGATGCTCAATAAATATTTGTTGAATGATTGAATAAACATTGGTATTAGACACACTTTTTAAAACCTCAGGATATGAATGTTCTAGAAGGCACCCACCTTCAGCATGCACCAGATGCATTGGCTTTAGGAGCCCGAATCCCTTTTTGGTGGTTTGGGATGGATCTCTGTGACTGGTGACATGAGGAGGCAGCTGTTGTCCTCCCTGGATCTCTGTCCTCCTGGTGCCCCCTCCCATTTTAGGGTCTTCCCAACCCCTCACCCAGCAGCCCTGCCTTCCACTTTGCCTAGCCAGCTTCTCCCCAGCCTTCCAGGCATGGCTTTAATATTAATTCCTCATAGAGGTCCTTCCTAGCCTCATCCCTGGATATATTATGCTCATTTCATGAGCCCTTAAGTCACCATGTAATTCTCCTTCACAGCAGAGTGGTAATTGAGGAATTATTTGTGCAACCTCTTGTTAAGTGTCTGTCTCTCCCATGGGGCTGGCGTCTGTCTTGTTCGCTGCTGTACACCCTGCATCCAGCACACCCCCTGCCACATACAGGGTGGACACTCGAGAAACAGTGTTTCAAAGTTGGGCGGTGGGACTGTCCCACAAGTTCTGTACCCACATCATTGTCCTTCCAAGTTTCCAAGTCAGCCATCAACAACAAGACTCATGACTCCTTGGCCTTCTTGGGAACCCAAAGGTTTCACCCACCTTCGACCTGGTTGGGTGTGTCAAGAAGCAACAGAACTTAAATCAAGCCCCTCTCCCAACATCTTGTTGTTGTTTTCTTTAATGAGACATAACTCACATATCATACGATTCACCCTTTCAAAATGTACAGTTCAGTGGCTTTAGTATGTTCACAGAGTTGCACAACCAACACCACTATATAATTCCAGAACATTTCATCATTCCTCAGATAAATCCCCTACCTTTAGCACTCACTCCCCAATCTGCCCTTGCCCCAGGCCTGACAACCTCTAACCTCCTTTCTGTCCCTATGGATTTGCCTCTTCTGGACATTTCATATAAATGGAATCATACAATGTGTGGTCTTTTGTGTCTGGCTTCTTTCACTTAACGTAGTGTTTTCAAGGTGCATCCATGTTGTCGCACGTGTCGGTACTTCATTCCTTTTTATGGCTGAGTTTTCCCCGAATCTGACACCACAGGGTCAACATGTGACCAAGAGGTGTGTGGGGTGGAAGCGGGATGGGAAGATGCTGGCTGTAATTGTGGGCTCCTTATTCTAAGGAGGCCAAGTGAACTGTGCATACGCAAAAAGATTGGGGATTAAAAATTGGTTGATGGTCAAATACAAAACCATGTTAAATGGACATTCTGGGATCTGTCCTAGCACAAACCAGATGCTTTGGCATTAAATGCTTGAGTTCTCAAACTGTGACCGGCCACACCATGGTAGACAAGAGATCTGTGTATCGAGTCTGCTCTCGTGGCTTTTGCCCCTCGGTGCTTTGGGGCAATGGGCAGCAGCTGTGTCCCTCCCACACCATCTTCCTTACTCTGCTGGAGTCATCAGGTGGCCCTCTCCTCAAGGGTGCCCTCCCTTAGCGCCCCACTTCTGTACTCCCACACGGATTGCTTCCGTGTGATCTGCCTTTTTATGACATCTATTGCAATGATCTGTGTAATAGCCGAAAACTCAGACCCCGTAGGAACACTTGTGGCTTCTTCGTTTCTTTGTAACTGATCTAGACTTCCTCATCAGCCCCCACTCTGCTGGAAGTGTTGGGTGGACGATGAACTTGACAATGAAAGGCATCTCTCTCCCAGTTCGTATTTCATTTGGAATAAAGTTTTCCTATTCTACTCCTGGGCAGCACTGGGTCCCTGCTCCCACTCCTACTTGCCCAGATGCCGGGGGTAGGGGCTGTCCAGCCAGGAGCCTGCCCGGTGGTTCCTGGTAAGGATGGAGACCCACTGCTGCTTCTGTTGGGCACCACTTTTAGTGGCCCCGGGTGCTCCCCACCCAGCACTCCCCACCCCCTTCTCCAGCATGAGGTACAATCATGCACCCTCGCCCTCATGCCTTAGAGGGTAACCCACCCCACAGCCTTTGTATGGGCTCCCTTCTTCCCTCAGGGGAGCCTCGCAGCAGGCTTCTGGGTGACCTCTGCCCCAGTTATCATCCAGGGCTTTCTTGTCCACAGGAAACCTTGGATTTCCACTGGGCCAGGAAACTGGATGGGTTAGGGTAGAGGGGACATGGAAATCTTTGCCCACCCCTCTCTTCCTGGACTGTTCTGCCGTGTCCAGTCTACCCCCTAGGGCGTGCCAGGTGGGCTTCTGTCTGCCCAGGATGCTGAGACATTAGTTCCAGTGCTCCCTGGCCCTGCCAGCCTTACCTGCTTGCTCCTAACATCTGTCCCCCTTCTAACACCTGGTTGTCCTCTTTGGTCTTCTCCTCCCCAGCACCTCCTGCAGGAACAGGAAGGACTGGATTTCAGTCCCCTCTCTTGCCTGGCAGTGAGGACCTCTCGCCCCTCTGCGCTATCTGCCTTTTGACGTGGCACTCACCTGCCTTCCCTCTTGATGGTGGACCCCAGTGGTTAGGGGGGAGGCACTGGGGTCAGACAGGCCTGGGGAATGTGCCAGACTCTGCCCACACTCGGGTAACTCAAAACAGAACATTCTCCCCAAACGTGCAGATTGCAGGAGTAATTATTCTGGAAATAGAGGCATGCTGTCCCTGGCCCATCTTTCTGCAGGGGGCCTCAGGCTGCCTGGAGGTCTCACCACCTTCCCCCTCCATCCTTACTCACAGCTTTTATTCTTGCCTCCTACTTCCCCCAGCAAACACAGAAGACTTCTTTCACCAGCTCCTGCCACAGTGGCCCCCACCCCACCCCTGGCCCGCGCACATGGTCTCTGGGCTCCTAGCCAGGGGCCCCCTGCTCGGTGACGCTGCTCCAGCACCTCTCCCTGCCTCCCACGCCATCGGTTTTCTTTCTCTTCTGCATCATTCCCATTTTTAATAAGATTTACTGTAAGAATTCACAGTTTAAAAACTAAATCTGTGCTTCACCCCCTTGCCCTCCTCCAGCTGCCGTCTCCACATCTTGGTACCGCAAACTCCTCAGAAGACTTTCCCTGTCTGCCTGCCGCTCCTCCCTCCCATTTCCTCCTGAGCCCTCCGCCCCAGTTGGCTTTGACCCCTACAGCCACACCAGCCTGCTTTGCTCTGGCCTCCGCTTACCTGGGCCCTCGGCAGCCTGTGGCTCAGCCAGGCGGTCCTCCTCCTCCTCCTCCTCCTCCCCCTTCCTCCCTGGCTGCACCTGCTCCGTCTACCTGGCTGCCTGAGCCCGCGATGGTGGCAGGGTCCTGGATCTTTGCCCCTTTGCAGTCTCATCCAGTCCCTGGACTTTCACATACGCTTCTCTAGCCTGGGACCACCCCCACCCCCCAACCCTGGTTGTAGGTATCCACTTCCAGCTCCACAGTCCCTTTGGATGTCAGACAAGCCTCACAAACGTTAAGTCCAAATCTAAGCTCCTAACTTAACCTGCCTGTCTCAGGTTGGTTCCCCAGAAGCCCACCCTGAGACAGGTCCAAGAGTCAGTAGTTCGTTAGGGGATGATGCCAGGTTGGCGGGCAGGTGGGGAGTGAAACGGAGAAGGAAGATGAGAAAGCTATAAAGCAAGCTGCATCTGCGGGCATTTGAGGTGCATCTCCCTGGGAACCCCCAGAGGCCGGAGTAGAACCCAGGCCTCAGGGCTACCTCCCTTCCCCAGGGGTGAGGGAGCTGGAGTCATGGGTTGGGGCTGCACCCTCTGGCCCGCCTGTCCCAGGGGAAGTGGCAGGTGGGCCCTGGAAGCCTGGCCTGTCTGCACGAATGAGTCAAGCAGGGGAGGGCATGGCGGTCCCCACCACCCCAGAGAAGCTTCTCCGCAGTCCTTCCCATCCTGTAAATGGTGGCTCCATCTGTCCCTCAGTTGACTGGGTCAAAAGCTTCAGGGCATCCTTGATGCCAATCTCACCCTCCAAGTCCTGTTGGCTCCACCTTCAAAATGCACCCAGAGTCTGGCTGCTTCTGGTCACCCTGCCCAGCCCTGACCCGAGCCCATCTCACCTCTCCCGGGGCGATTGTCAAGCACCCAACTGGTGGCCCTGCACCTCTGCTGGCCCCTCGGTTTACTCTCAGCCCAGCGGCCGGAGTGCTCCATTCACACCTGAGGCAGATCCCGCCACAGCTCTGCTCAGAAGTGCTCAGCGGCCCCCAGCTCATCGAGGTCAAAGCAAAAGGCTTTACAGCAGCCCACAAGGCCCTCGCCTGGGTGGGCCCATCTGTTATCACTTTCCCCTCAACTATTCTGCTCCAGCCATGTCAGCCTTCTTGTTCCTTGGATGTATCCAGCATCCTCCTACCTCAGGGCCTTTGCACCTGGAACGCTCTACCCCCTGATACCTGTGTGGCCAAGCCGCCCTCTTCTCGCAGGTGGCAGCTCACGTGTCAGCTTCTCTGAAGCGCATTCCCTCACCTGCCTGGATAGAATGTCCCCCCCCCCCAGCGCTTCTTATCCCCTTGTTCTCTCCTGTTCTTCTCCCACTGCTCTCTGACATCGCATTTATGCTATTTGCTTTTTATTCGCCATATTCCCCACCCACACCCACACACAAGAGAATATGAATTCCATGACCCAGAAAGCTCAAATTGCAGTTTCGTTGTCACCCATTCTGGACGCTGCAGTGAGCTTGAGTGGAATGAAGTCATGCGGGAGGCAGGAAGTCACAGGAACCTTGAAGCACGACCCGATGGTCACACTGCAGACTCAGCATCTCCAAACCATCCCCTGGAGAGCAGGACTTCGGGGCGCCCTGGTACTAGCTCTGCCATGTGGGCTGCACTACCTGTACCACAGGCTCATCACAGACCTCCCTCCAGGTGCCGCGGGAGGATGAGGTGCGGTGAGGCTGAGCATGGTACCTGGCGCATAGGAGGTGGTAATGAATTCCAAGAGGTAATTGCCGCTTTGTATATAACAAGCACTTTCCATGTGCCGGCGCCGGACCTGTGCCCTGGGGAGATGGCGCAGAATGGAAGGAGAACTTTGGAGCTGGTCAGACCTGGGTTTGATCCTGACTCGTTTTCTTACTGGCTGATGACCCTGAGCCATGCTCGTGCCTCAGTTCTCCCATCTGTGAAGTGGGCCTAATAACGCTAACCTTCTGGGCTTCCGTGGGAAAGGGAGAATTCTGTAATGCTGGTGTCTGGTGATCCTAACGTTACCCGTTTCTTCCAGTTTCCTTCTAGGACACCTGCCCTACTTTTGGAAAAAGGATGAGGTTTGTGGCCGCACACTGCAAGATGTGTTTTTGGATTGGTGGGTTCTGACTTGTCTTTTGTTGTCCTTTCTCCAGGGCCCTCATGGGGAAGCTCCCCCTCCATCCAGCACCCCTCGCCCTGACCTCTGCACCCTGGGCTCCAGTCACCCCCTGAGTGGAGGGAGAGGCAGGCGAGGCTGGTCCCAAAGCCAAGCTCTGCCTGTCACCTGCCATGCGACCTTAGACCAACCACCAGAAGCTCCCTGGACATCAGTTTCCACCTGTGGGGGAACCCAGTAGACTAGATAACAGTGTGACTAGATAATGGTCACACTTCGGGGTGGTGCTTTACTCTTTTTAGAACGTTTTTATGGACATGATATTGTTTGATTCCCAGGACAGTCTTTTGGACAGTCAGAGGAGGGAGGCAGAAATCCAATTTATGGATGTGGAAAGTGAGACCTGGTGGGGCCACAATGTAGCAGTGAGTCAGCAGCAGCCCCTGGACCCAGCACGGGGCTCTCTTGTGGCCTTAGTCCCCTCCTGGGTTGGGACACTTCCTTTTCTCTAGCTGGGCCCCAGGTGATGGTGTTCCCTCTTTCCAGGGCTAAGAAGTATGGACCCGTCGTGCGGGTCAACGTCTTCCACAAAACTTCGGTCATCGTCACAAGCCCAGAGTCGGTCAAGGTAGGAGGAAAAAGAGTGGTTTCCACTGGAAGGTCCCTCCCCTTCCCTGGGTAGGAAAGTGAAGCCCAGCCCCAGGGGCGTGTGGAGGAATGTTCCAGAGTCAAACTCATTTGGGTGGGCTTCCTAAGGAGCCAAAAGGAAAAGACATCTTTCACTCTGACCCACCACCATTTGGAGGGCATCTAAAAGTAGAGCTGCCTGACGTGGAGAGTGAGTGGGAATGGTTTTGGGTCCATCTGGGTGGGGACTCTTGCTTTAGTTTCTCTCTCTCAGCCTTAATTCCCTCTTGTGTGAGAAGGAAATTGTAGTGCCCACCTCCCAGGGTGACGATGAGAATTAATCACTGATTAATTTAGCAAATGAAGTGTCAAGAGAGATGCAAACAGTGCCTGCTATGCATCACGTACTGTTCCATGTTCAATTATGAACCTATTTAGTCTTCATCGTTACTAATCCCTATTTTAGGGATGAGGAAACTGGGGCACAGAAAGGCAAAGTGGGAATTGAACTCAAGCAATTTGGTTCCAAAGGTTATATTCTCGCCCTGCATGCTACGCCGCCTCTGGGGTGACATGTGCAGGACAGGGTCTTCTGTGTAGGTGCTAACATGGGTGTCAGATCTTCTACTTTGGAGTTGACTCAAATCTGGGCTCTGCCACCAACTGGCTGTGAGACCTCAGGCAACCTACTCATTCTGAGCCTCAATTTCCTCATCTTAAAATAAGGATGATGCCCCTCTTACTGGGTGATCTTAAGAATGGAGCTGGAATAATGTACATGGGCCATCTACCCTGGTTTCTGGCACACAGTGGGTGCTCAATATATGATGGAGCTGTTATTTCCACAGTGGGTACTCAGCACATGTTGGGGTGATTCTCTGCATGGGGGGCAGGTGACTGTGATGACTTTGAGAAGGACAAAATACCTTTCAGGGTCCAGATGAAGTGACAAGTTGAAAAACTATGATATCTAACAATATTTTAAAAATAATTAAAAAAAAATCAATTTCAAACAGAGACACTCTAAGATTTTTTAAAGTATGCTACCAAAAACCATGCAAAATCTAGGTGGGAGACTAGCTTCAATTCCTGGACCATACACCGCTCTTCTCCCACCCCCCCCAAAAAAACATACAAAAGGACTTTCATGCTTCATGAAAAAGGAAATTTAAATAGATACGTTAATATGGTAAATTACATTGATATTCAAATAGTAAACCAATCTTGCATTCCTGATCATGATGTATTATCCTTTTTACATATTACTGGATTCAATCACTAATATTTTGTTAAGGATCTTTCTCTTTCCTTCTTTCTTTCTTTCTCTCTTTCTCTCTTCCTTCCTTCCTCCTCCTCCTCCTCCTGCTCTGTTTTAGTTTGCTGAAGCTGCTGGAATGCAATACAGCAGATAGATCCGCTCTTATGAAGGGGATTTATTTAGTTACAAATTTACAGATTTTTGAAGGAAGGGAAGCTAGCTTTCATTTGGGTTCCTCCGTCACACAGGAAGGAAGGCACACAATGACGTCTGCTCGCCTTCCCCCCGGCTTCTGGGTTCAAACGGCTTTACCTGGGGTGAATCCTTTCTGCATCTCCAAACGTCTAGTTCTGAGTTGCTTATCTCTCTACTGATCTCTCTCTTTTAAGCCTCCAACTAATGAAACTAAATATCTCATTGAGGAAGGTGCCCGCCCCTCCTTAGCCAACTACAGATGTTGTAATCAGCCGTAGATGGAATTCACATGCTGATCATCGAAGCCCGAAGCAAAAGGACCAGTGTGCAGCCTCACCTGGCAGTGTGGACGCCTCAGCCCATCACTCTCTTTCTTCTCCTTCTCCTTCACTTCCTTCCTCTCCTCCTCCTCCTCCTCCTCTCTTCTTTCTCTCTCCCTCTTTCCTCCCTCCCCGCTCTCTCCCCCTCCCTCCATCCCTTCCCACCCTCCAGTGCCTTTGTCTGGTTTGGGCATCAGGTTAATATTGGCTTCATGAGATGAGTTGGGAAGTGTTCCCCCCTCCTCTATTTTTTAAAGAGTTTGTTTTGAAGTTGTGTTATTTCTTCCTTTAATGTTTAATAGAAGTCTCCTGTGAAGCTATCTGGGCTTAAAATTTTCTTTGAAGGCAGTTTCTTTTAAAAGTTTTTTTATTGTGAAATATATATATATATATATAAAGATATAGCAATAATTTTGAAAGGACACTGCAACAAGCAGATACAGAGCAGATTCCATAGTTTGAGATGGGTTACCATTCCACAGCTTCAGGTTTCTCCCTCCAGCTGCTCCAAAACACCGGAGGCCAAAAGAAATATCAGTATAGTAATTCAGCCATCGAAATATCAGTATAGTAATTCAGCCATCATACTCATTTGTTAAATCCTATCCTCTCTGTTATAACTTCTCCTTTGATCTGTCTCCCACTCTATAACGATATTTGGGCTATGCCCTTTCTAATTTTTTCATGTTGAAAAGGGGGTGTTGATAATATAGGATGGGGGGATGGAATTACTTGATATTCTTGGAGAGACTGTCCCCCCTGGGTTTCAAGACTTATCTAGCCTAGGAACCCTCTGGAGGTAATGGGTTTCAGGAAAGTAAACTTAGTGCATGAAACTTTTATAGAGTCTCAGTTAGAGCCCTAGGCATTCTTTAGGGTTAATAAGCATGGTGTTGGTAGGGGGTTGGCAAACCATGGCAATTAGAAATGTCCATGAAGCTTGTCCAAGAGTAACCTGCAGAATAGCCTCTTGACTCTATTTGTACTCTTTTAGCCACTGATACCTTATTTTGTTACCATTCTTTTCCCCCTTTTAGTCTGAAATGCATTATCGATCCCACGGTTCCAGGGCCAGGCTCATCCCTGGGAACCCTGCTCTACGTTGTCAGGGAGACTTTCACCCTAAATGTCGTGTCCCTCACAGGGGGAGGGCAATAAGTTCCCTTACCGAATTGAGTTTAGAGAGAGAGAGGCCACATCTGAGCAAGAAAAGAGATTTCCTGGATGCAACTCCCAGGCATAATTATAGGTAGTCTTAGCTTCTCCATTACAGAAATAAGTTCCATAAAGACAAGCCTCAAAATCTAGGGATTGGCCTTTTTTTTTTTTTTTAGTGTCTGCAATGTTTGAGAGAGCACCAGGGGTTTGCCAGATGGGAAAGTTTAATAGTTCAATATTTTTTTACAGTCCTTCAAGGAACAATACCAATGATTTTTAATTATCAGCCCACCATAGGATGTCTCTGGGCATTATATTAAGCTATACAGAAGTACAAGGCCTCATTCCCATTCTAGGCTCCCTGTGTTTGGGTTGTTTAAATGAGCCATCCAAACAGGTTGGTTTAGATTGTGTATTACAGAAAGTTTAGGTTCTAGACACAATAAACCTCTCTGCCTTTGGTCTCATACAGTAGGTACAGCTCTAGAGTGGATATGCTGTCACCTTTTGCCCTGTATTCTGATTTACCTTAGTCCCAACCATATCTGCTTTGTTTTTATCTCTAATTGAAACTTAATCTCTTTTTTGGTTACTTAACTGTTATTATATATAGCAATGCTGACTTTCAGAGCTACAGAACTCTAGCTCTAAATCTTAGGTGTCACAGACGTGCTCAAAGTTCCAAGGAAATACCTGCATATATACACATAGCTCAGAGTCTCAGAATCTAGAATTATACTTATAATACCAGACTAAATGTGATTGCCATAAGAGTTTACAATTTAGGCTCCAGTTTTATTATAAGTATTTTCTGAAAGAGACTATAGCATATTTGTTCTTTTGTTTCTGGCTTATTTTGCACAACACATTATCCCCAAAGCTCATTCAGTTCTTTACATGCCTCACAATGTCATTCCTTTTTGTAGCTGCACAGTATTCCATTATATATGTATATCTATATATCACTTTGACTTTTGGCTCCTCAGTCATTGTACCCTTTGGCCCCCTCCATCCATTTGACATCATGGATAATGTGCAAAATAAACAACCATGTCTTACAGTATCCTCACTTGGTTGTACAATCAAGAGCACTCTCAATTTTAGACAGTTTTCATTGGTCCAGAGAGACAAAGATCCAACAATCACAGCCTCACCAAACATCAAATCAAAACCTCCCCTAGTCTCTTGTCTCTACCCCCTCCATTGTATACCCCTGGTATTGCTGGGGTGCTGTGGCTGTCTTTCTGTTAACTATAGACCATAGCATGCAATATTATTTCTCCCCCTATACCCCGCTATTATTGACTCTTTGTATGAGATCAAACCTTTGAAGGAGTTCATGCAAGAAGTTATTTGTAATTGTTGAGTTAATTGATGGGATACATGGCACTATTCATTCCCTTTCAATCATGTTTATGTTCAATATGGCCAAGTTACTTATAACCCCACTAATTAGCTACCACCATTTCTATCCTTCCCTTTACATTTAAGTTCAACCTCATTGGGTAGCCTTTTCCCCATCTCTAGCTTCTCTGTACCTCTAGGTCCCTTTTTCTCTTCAGTGTAAGCCTCTGAGATTACCTTTACCAGAGTCATAATAGCAAAATCATAACAGCATCTATCCTTTTGTGTCTGACTTATTTCACTCAATATTGTCCTCAGGGTTCATTCATGTTGTCATATGCTTAGAGACCTCATTTCGTCTTACTACTACATAATATTCCATTGTATGTATATATCACATGTTTATCCACTCGTCTGTTGATGAGCACTTGGATTGTTTCCATCTCTTGGCAATTGTGAAAAGTGCCGCTATGAACACCGGTGAGCAAATGTCTGTTCGTGTCACTACTTTCAGCTTTTCTGGGTATATACTGAGTATTGGTATTGCCAGGTCATAGGGCAGCTCAATATTTAGTTTTCTGAGGAACTACTAAAAAGTGTCTTCCACAATGGCTGTACCATTATACATTCCCACCAGCAGTGAATAAGAGTTCCAATTTCTTCGCATCCTCTCCAACATTTGTAGTTTTCAGTTTGTTAATAACCACCGTTCTTATAGGTGTGAGATGATATTTTATTGCCATCTTAATTTGCATTTCCCTTATAGCTGATGAAGATGAACGTCTCTTCATGCACTTTTTAGCCATTTGTATTTGCTCTCCAGGAAAATGTCTGTTCATAACCTTTGCTCATTTTATAATTGGGTTGTCTGTTCTTTTGTCGTTGAGTTGTATCATTTCTTTATGTACACAGGATATCAAACCTTTATCCGATATGGGGTTTCCAAATGTTTTCTCCCATTGAATTGGCTGCCTCTTTGCCTTTTTGACAAAACCCTTTGAAGAACAAAAGCTTTTGATTTTGAGGAGTCCCCATTTATCAAATTTTTTCTTTCATTACTTGTGCTTTGGGTGGAAAGTTTAAGAAGCTATCTTCTATTACTAGGTCTTAAAGATGTTTCCCTAATTTTCTTTTAGAACTTTTATATTACTGGCTCTTATATTTAGGTTTTAATCCATTTTGAATTAATTTTTGTATTGGGTGTAAGGTAGGCATCCTCTTTTATTCTCTTGGGTATTGATTTCCAGTTCTCCCATGCCCATTTATTGAAAAAACTGTACTGCCCCATTTCCGTGAATTTGGGAGCCTTATTGAAGACCAGTTGACCATAGATTTGGTGGTCCATTTCCATACTCTTGATTCAACTCCAGTGGTCAGTACTTCTGTCTTTGTGCCAGTGCTGTGCTGTTTGAACACTGTGGCTTTATAGCAAGCTTTAAAGTCAGGAAGTGTTAGTCCTCCCACTTCTCTCTTCTTTTTTAGGATATCTTTAGCTATTCGAGGTCTCTTTTCCTTCAAAGTAAATTTGATATCTAGCTTTTCCAAGTCTTCAAAGTAGGTTGTTGGAATTTTGATTGGTATTGCAGTGAATTTATAGATCAATTTGGGTAGAATTGACATTTTAACCACATTCAACCTTCCTATCCTTGGGCACAGAATGTCTTTCCATCCTTTTAGGTCTTCTTTGATTGTTTTTAGCAATGTCTTTTAGTTTTCTGTGTACAAGTCCTTGACATGCCTCATTAAGCTTATTCCTTGATACTTGGTATCAAAGTATCAAAGGATTCCTTTGGTTGCTATTTCAAATGGACTTTTTCCCCTTAATTTTCTCCTCCATTAGGTCATTACCTGTATATAGAAACGTTACTGGTTTTTTAAAAATATGTTTATTGACAAAACAATATGCAAACACAAACATTCTTAACATACAAACATTCTATACTTGGGGTGGAATCAGTGGCTCACAATATTATCACATATTTGTATATTTATCACCTTGATCATTTTTTTTAATTTTTAAATTTTTTACATATTTTTTATTTAAGAAAACAAACAATATACTTAGAACCACCAACAATGGGTATCTTAGTTAGCGTAACCATAGGCATATTTAAAGAAAGTATCCATATAATCATTGTAAAACTTGTGTTTGCACATTAAGTTTCATAAGCCAATTTAAAATTAAGACAACAAGGAAAAAAATCTACATATTTGGATAACAAAGTTCTTAAATTCTAAATATTAAAAGCTAATTTATAGGATGGTGCAACGGTAACTCAGTGGCAGAATTCTCAACTGCCATGCTGGAGACCCAGGTTCGATTCCTGGTGCCTGCCCATGCAAAAAACAACAACAAAAACTAGCATATACCATTTGATCAACTGTCAAACTGTGAATGTTCTCAAAATATCAAGTAGAAAGTTCTTACAAATATCTGCATTGCTATAGTAATGACCTATGTTACTAAATATTTTCCTGATTTGGGGAAAATATGAAGATACAAATATTTTTACAATTAACATATGGAAATCTTAACCACCTAAAATGGATATCTTAGTTAGTTTATCCATAGGCCTATTAAAAAAAAAATCTACGCAATCATCGTAAAGCCTGTTTGTAATGTATGTTTCATAAGCCAATTTAAGATTAAAGCAAGGAAGGAAAAAATCTATAAATACATATATCAGAGTTACTTGAATTCTAAATATTAAATAGTATCTTAGATACCATTTGATTATCAAAACTCTGTGCATTCTCAAAATATCAAGTAAAAGTTATGACAAATTTCAGGTGGCGCAGTGGTGGCTCAGTGGCAGAATTCTCGCCTGCCATGTCAAAGACCCAGGTTCGATTCCCAGAGCCTGCCCATGCAAAAAAAAAAAAAAAAAAAAATTACAGATTTCAACTTTGCTATGGTAGTGAGCTATGTTACTAAATATTTTCAATTTTTTTATCCAGGAATTAATTTTATCTAATATTACTATAACTGCCTGTGGTATTTTTGTTTGTTTGTTTGCTTTTGTTTTGTTTTTGCATGGGCAGATACTGGGAAGCAAACCCGGGTCTCCAGCATGGCAGGCGAGAACTCTACCTACTGAGCCACCATGGCCTGCCCGATAACTGCCTATAGTTTTTTAGTTGTAAAGTGTAACATATATATATATATATATATATATATATATACACAAAGAAAAGAAAGAAAAAAAGCAATAATTTTCAAAGCACTCTTCAACAAGCAGCTGCAGAACAGTTTCCAGGGTTTGTTGAGGACTACCAGGCCCTGAACTCAGATATTTCCTTCCCGCCACACCAGAACACTGGCGGGTTTATCGGAGCCATAATAATGGAATCATACAGTATCTGTCTTTTTCTGTCTGACTTATTTCATTCAGCATTATGTCCTCAAGGTTCATCCATATTGTCATATATTTTGAGACATCATTTTGTCTAAATGCTGAATAATATTCCATCGTCTGTATATACCACATTTTGTTTCTCCACTCATCTGTCGATGGGCACTTGAACTGTTTCTGTCTCTTGGCAATTGTGAATAGTGCTGCTATGAACATCGGTGTGCAAACGTCACTGCCCTCAGCTCCTCTAGGTATATACTGAGTATTGGTATTTACTGGGTGCGCAGGTTTGAAAGGATTTATGTACCCTAGAAAAGCCATGTTTGGGTCCTGATCAATCTTGTGGGAGCAACCATTTCTTCTAATCCCTATTTAGTACTATAGCTTGGAAACTTGGTTAGGTTATCTCCACGGAGATGTGACTCAATCAGTTGTGGGCATTAAACTTGAAGATGCGTCTCCACACATTCTATGTGGATCTTGATGGGTTTGCTGGAATCCTATAAAGGAAACATTTTGGAGAGACTTTTTTTGAGAATGAGAAAAGAGCTGCAGAACCATGACAGAATGACGAGAGAACCACAGAGTCCACCAGCCAGCGACCTTTGGAGATGAAGAAGGGGAAGGCCACCAGGGCGCTCCATGAAGCAAGAGACCTGGAGAGGACGCTGATAGATGTCACCCTGTTCGCCATGTGCCTTTCCAGTGGAGAGAGAAACCCTGGACTTCATCGGCCTTCTTGAACCAAGGTGTCTTTTCCTGGATGCCTTAGATCAGGCATTTCTATAGACTTGCTTTTGGACATTTCCATGGCCTTAGAACTGTAAACTAGCAACTTTATTAAACTCCCCTTTTAAAAAGCTGTTCCAGTTCTGGTGTATTGCATTCTGGCAGGTAGCAAACTAGAACACCGGGTCATAGAGCAACTCATTATTTAGTTTTCTAAGGAATTGCCAACCTGATCTCCACAGCGGCTGAACCATTTTACATTCCCACCAACAGTGAAAGTGTTCCAATTTCTCCACTTCCTCTCCAACATTTATAGTTTTCTGTTTGTTTAATAGTAGCCATTCTTATAGGTGTAAGGTGATACCTCATTGTTGTCTTAATTTGCATTTCCCTTATAGCCAGTGGAGAGGAGCAACTCTTCAAATGCTTTTTATCTATCTGTATTTGCTCTTCAGAAAAGTGCCTTCTCATTTCCTCTGCCCATTTTATAACTGGGTTGTTTGTTCTTTTGTTGTGAGCTGTATAATTTCTTTCTATACACAGGATATCAAGCCTTTATCCAATATGTGGTTTCCAAATGTTTTCTCCCACTGAGTTGGCTGCCCCTTTAGCTTTTTAACAAAGTCCTTTGAGGCACAGAAGCTCTTGATCTTAAGGCATTTCCATTTGTCTATTTTTTCTTTCACAGCTTGTGCTTTAGGTGTTAAGTTTAAGAAGCTACCTCCTATTACTAGATCTTGAAGATGTTTCCCTATGTTTTTTTCAAGAAGTTTTATGATACTGGCTCTTACCTTTAGATCTTTGATCCATTTTGAATTAATTTTTGTATAGGGCATAAGGTAGGGGTCCTCCTTCATTCTTTTGCCTATTGAAATCCAGTTCTCCCCTGTCCATTTATTGAAAAGACTATTCTGTCTCAATTCAGTGGATTTGGGGGCCTTATCCAAGATCAAATGTCCATAAATTTGGTGGTCAATCTCTGCACTCTCCATTTTGTTCCACTGGTCAGTCCTTCTGTCTTTGTGCCAGTGCCATGCTGTTTTGATCACTGTGGCTTTATAGTAAGCTTTAAAGTCAGGAAGTGATAGATCTCCCAGTTCGCTCTTCTTTTTTAGGATATGTTTAGCTATTCGAGGTCTCTTTCCTTTCCATACAAATTGGATAACCAGTTTTTACAGATCTTCAGAGTAGGTTGTGGGGATTTTTATTGGTATTACAATGAATTTGTAGATCAGTATGAGTAGAATTGACATTTGATGATAACCTTCCTATCCATAAACACAGAATATCTTTCCATCTATTTAGGTCATTTTTTATTTCTTTTAGCAATTTTTTTTGTGTGTGTAATTTTCTGTGTATAAGTCCTTGTCATCCCTGGTTAGGCTTATTCCTAGATACCCAATTCTTCTGGTTGATATTTTGAATGGAATTTTTTTCCTTAGTTGTCGCCTCAGATAGTCATTGCTTGTGGCTAGAAACATTACTGATTTTTTAACATTAATTTTGTATCCTGCCACTTTGCTGAATTTGTTTATTAGCTCAAGTAGTTTTACTGTAGATTTCTCAGGATTTTCTAAGTGTAAGATCATGTCATCTGCAAATAATGAAAGTTTTACTTCTTTCCTTCCTATTTGGATGCCTTTTATTTCTTTCTCTTCTCTAATTGCTCCAGCTAGTATTTCTAATATAATGTTGAATAATAGTGGTGACAATGGGCATCCTTGTCTTGTCCCTGATCTCAAGGGGAATGCTGTCAATTTCTCACCATTAGGTATGATGCTGGTTATGGGTTTTTCATATATTCCCTTTATGATATTGAGAAAGTTTCCTTTGATACCTAAGTTTTGAAGTGTTTTTATCAGGAAAGGATGCTGGATTTTGTCAAATGCTCTTTTAGCATCAATCAATATGATCATGTGATTTTTGTCTTTCAATTTGTTAATGTTCTGTATTATGTTGATTAATTTTCTTATGCTGAACCACCCTTGCACTCCTGTTATGAATTCCACTTGATCATGATCATTTTAATGTGGTGTTGAATATGATTTGGTAGTATTTTGTTAAGAATTTTCACATCTATGTTCATTAGGGAGATCGGTCTGTCTTTTCTTGTATCATCTTCATCTTATTTTGGTATTAGAGTGATGTTAGCTTCATAAAATGTTAGGTAGTATTCTTTTTTCTTCAGCTTTTGGGAAGAGTTTGAGCAGGATTTATGTCAGTTCTTTTTGAAAAGCTTGATAAAATTCTCCTGTGAAGCCATCAGGTCCTGGGCTTTTTTTGTGTGGGAAGATTTTTGATGACTGATTGGATCTCTTTATTTGTAATCGGTTTGTTGAGATCTTCTATTTCTTCTTGAGTCAGTTTAGGTAATTCGTTTCTTTCTAGGCGTGATGAAATTTGTCCATTTCATCTAAGTTATCTAGTTTGTTCGCATATAGTTGTTCACAATATTCTCTTATGATTTTAAAAAATTTCTTCATGATCTGTGGTGTGGTAGTTAGATTCAGGTGTCAACTTGGCTAGGCGAAGGTGCTTAGTTCTATTGCTGTGGACATGAGCCAATGGTATGTGAACCTCATCTGTTGTTGATTACCTCTGCAGTTGGGTAGGAGGTGTGCCTGCTGCGATGAATGATGTTTAATTGAATTGGCTGGTGTTTAAATGAGAGACTGAACATAGCACAGCCCAAGCAGCTTAGCATACCTCATCTCAGCACTCATGGCTCAGCCCAGGCCTTTGGAGATGCAGAAAGGAATCACCCTGGGGAAAGTTGTTGGAACCCAGAGGCCTGGAGAGAAGGCCAGCAGAGATCACCCTGTGCCTTCCCATGTAAGAAAGAACCTCAGCTGAAAGTTAGCTGCCTTTCCTCTGAAGAACTGATGAAATAAATCCCCTTTTATTAAAAGCCAGTCCTTCTCTGGTGTGTTGCATTCTGGCAGCTAGCAAACTAGAACGTGTGGTAACAACCTCCCTCTCACTTATGATTTTACTTTTTTGTGTCCTCTCTCCTTTCTTCTTTGTTAGTCTAGCTAGGGGGGTCCATAAATTTTATTAATTTTCTCAAAGAACCAACTTTTGGTTTTGTTGATTCTTCCTATTGTTTTATTGTTCTCCAGTTTGCTTATTTCTATTTAGTCTTTCTTATTTCTCTTCTTTTATTTTCTTTGGGTTAGTTTGCTGTTCTTTCTCTAAATTCTCCAGCTGAACAGTGAAGTCCTCAAGTTTTGCTCATTCTTGTTTTTTAATATAGGCATTTAGGGCAATAAATTTCCCTCTCTGAACTGCCTTTGCCGCATCCTACAAGTTTGATATGTTGTATTCTCATTATCATTTGTCTCCAGATATTTACTGATTTCTCTAACAATTTCTTCCTTGACCCACTGATTATTTAAGAGTGTGTTGTTTAACCTCTATATATTTGTACAAATTCTGGTTCTTTGGTGATTACTAATTGCCAAGTTTATTACGTTGTGATCAGAGAGAGTGCTTTGGATAATTTCAATCTTGGTAAATTTATAGAGACTCAGTTTATGTCCCAGTATATGATATATCCTGGAGAACGTTCCATGTGCATTAGAGAAAAATGTGTATCCTCATGTTTTGGGATGTGACGATCTATATATGTCTATTAGATCTAATTCATTTCTCTTATTGTTTAGGTTCTCTATTTCCTTGTTGATCCTCTGTGTGGTTGTTCTATCTATGGTGGAGAGTGGTGTATTGAAGTCTCCTACTATTATTGTTGATATGTTTGTAGCTTCCTTCAGTTTTTCCAATTTGTGCCTCACATACTTTGGACTTCCTTGATTGGGAGCATACACATTTATGATTGTTATTTCTTCCTGGTGAATTGTCCCTTTTATTAATATGCAGTGTCCTTCTTTGTCTCTTATGACATCTTTACATTTAAAGTCTATTTTGTCTGATATTAGTGTAGCTACTTCTGCTTTCTTTTGGTTACAGCTTGCATAGAAGATCTTTTTCCATCCTTTCACTTTCAATCTAACTGTATCCTTGAGTCTAAGATGTGTTTCATGCATATAGATGGATTATGTTTTTTGATCCATTCTGTCAGTCTGTATCTTTTCATTGGTGAGTTTAATCCACTAATATTCAAAGTAATTACTGTAAAAGCAGGTCTTGATTCTTGTCCTTTAGTGTTTATTTCATCAGATCTATGTATTATTTTCCTTCTCTCTCTCTCCTTTCCTTTTACATTACCTTTACTCATACACTTCAATTCCGTACTCTCCTCCAGACGTCCCTCTCCTGTATTTTTTATCAGCTGACAGGGCTCCCTTTAGTATTTCTTGTAGGGCTGGTCTGTTGTTGACAAGTTCTCTCAATCTTTCTTTATCTTTGGAGATTTTAATCTCTCCCTAAATTTTAAAGGATAACTTGGCTGGATAAAGAATTCTTGACTGAAAGCCTCTGTCATTCAGGATCTTAAAAATATTATACCACTGCCTTTTTGCTTCCATGGTGCCTGTTGAGTAGTCTGAAGTCAGTTTTATGTGTTTTCCCTTGTATGTAGTAGATTTATTTTCTTGTGCTGCTTTTAGGACTTTATGTTTCTCTTCAACGCCTGACAGTCTGATTAGTGTGTGTCTTAGAGTGGGCTTGTTCGGACTTATTCTATTTGGAGTTTGCTGGGCCTCTCTGATGTGCATATTCGTGTCTTTTATAAGGGTTGGGAAATTTTCTCCAGTTATATCTCCAACTAACCTTCCCAACCCTTTGCTCTTCTCTTCTTCTTCTGGGACACCAATAATTCTTATATTTTTGTGCCTCTTGTTGTCCATCATTTCCCTAAGATCCGGTTGCATTTTTTCCATCTTTCTAGCCATTTGTTCTTTTGTGCACTCTAATTCTATTGTTCTGTCTTCTAGCTCAATTATTCTTCCTCCTGCTTCATCGAATCTGCTATCGTGTGTCTCCAGTATATTTTTTATTTGGCCTACTGTATCTTTCATTTCTATGAGATCCGCTGTTTTTCTATTTATCCTTCCCAATTATGCTTTGTGTTCTTCTAGTGTATTCCTGATAACCTTTATTTCTTTATAAATATCCTTAAGTAGTTCCATATTCTGTTTCCCCTCTGGAATTTTGATCTGGTCATTTGGCTGGGCCATTTCTGCTTGGCTCTTCGCATGCTTTGTGATTTCCTGTTGTGTTCTGGGTATTTGTTTATCTTGATATGGTTATTGTGCAAGTTTGTTTCCTTTATTCTTCTAAAGTTTTGTTATCTGCTTAGTTTTTGCTGATTTTTTTTCTTTTACACAATGTTTGTTGGTTATTCTCTGCCAAATCAAAGTCCAGATCTCATGTAGAGGATACAGTTCAACTCAAGGGTCTTTTAATAAGGTAGGCCAGGGTACTCCAGGGGCAGAATGGCTGACTACCATGCACTCCTAGCCTCTTCTCCCCAGCAGATGGCGGGCTTGAGTCTCCTCCTCTCTCAGCCCCGCCCCTCCTGGCTGGAGCACCTACAGGTGTGTGCTCAGCAGGGGGGCTGCTCTGCCAGGGGGTCTGCTCCACCAGGGGTAGCCAGCCAGCAGGTCTCTGCAATCCCGGAGATTTTCTCTCCGTCTTCTATCTTGTTTCACAAAGCAGGAGTGAACCCACTCCACTCCAGTCTGCCATCTTCCCGGAAGCTCTACCATGATCATTTTTCAGAACATTTGCATCACTCCAGAAAAAGAAATAAAAAGAAAAAACTCATACATACCATACTCCTTACCCCTCCCTCTCACTGGCCACTAGTATTTCCATCTACCCAATATGTTTTAGCCTTTGTTCTCCCTATTATTTGTTTATTTTTATCCATATTTTTTACTCATCTGCCCATACCCTAGATAAAGGGACCATCAGACACAAGGTTTTCACAATCATACAGTCACATTGTAGACATTACATCTTCATACAATCATCTTCAAGAAACAAGGCTACTGGAACATAGCTCTACAGTTAGAAATGTTACTGATTTTTGTACATTAATTGTGTACCTTACCACTTTGCTGAATTTGTTTATTAGCTCAAGCAGTTTTGCTGCAGATTTCTCAGGGTTTCCCAAATATAGGATCATGTTGTCTGCAAATAATGAAAGTTTTATTTCTTCCTTTCCTATTTGGATGCCTTTTATTTCTTTCTCCTGCCTGATCACTCTAGCTAGGATTTCTAGTACAATGTTGAGTAATAGTGGTGACAGTGGGCATCCTTGTCTCATTCCCAGCCTTAAGGGAAATGCTTTCAATTTCTCAGCATTGAGTATGATGCTGGCTATGAGTTTTTCATATATGCCTTTTATGATATTGAGGAAGTTTCCTTTTATTCCTACCTTTTGAAGTGTTTTTATCAGGAAAGGAAGCTAAATTTTGCCAAATACTTCTTCAGCATCAGTCAGTATAATCGTGTGATTTTTTTTCCTTTCAATTTGTTAATGTATGGTATTACATTGGTTGATTGTCTTATGTTGAACCACCCTTGCATTCCTAGTATAAACTCCACTTGGTTGTAATGTGTAATTCTTTTAATTTGTCATTGGATTCTATTTGCCAGTATTTTGTTGAGAATTTTTGCATCAATGCTCATTAGGGAGATTGGCCTGTAGTTTCATTTCTTATAGCATCTTCATCCAGTTTTGTATGAGTGATATTAGCTTCATAAATTAGTTAGGTAACATTCCTTCTTCCTCAATTTTTTGGAAGAGTTTGAGCAGGATTGGCATTAATTCTTTTGGAATGTTTGATAAAATTCCCCTGTGAAGCGGTCTGGTCCTGGGTTTTTCATTGTAGGAAGTTTTTTGATGACTGATTGAATCTCTTTACTTGTGATTGGTTTGTTGTGACCTTCTATTTCTTCTCGAATCCATGTAGGTAGTTCATGTATTTCTAGGAATTTGTCCATTACATCTAAGTTGTCTACTTTGTTGGCATATGGTTGTTCATAGTATTCTTATGATTCTTAAAATTTCTTTAGGATCATAGTAATGATCCCCCTCTCCTCTCTGATTTTGTTTATTTGTGTCCTCTCTTTTTTTCTTTGTCAGCCTTGCTAGGGGCACATCAATTTTATTGATTTTCTCAAAGAACCAACTATTAGTTTTGTTGATCCTTTCTATTGATTTTTTGTACTCCAATTCATTTATTTCTGCTTTAATTTTTGTTATTTCTCTTCTTCTATTTGCTTTGGGGGTAAGTTTGCTGTTCTTTCTCTAATTTCTCCAGGTGAGCAATTAAGTCCTCGATTTTTACTCATTCTTGTTTTTTGGTATCGGCATTTAGGGCAATACATTTCCCTCTCCGCACTGCTTTTGCCACATCCCATAAATTCTGATTTGTTATATTCTCATTTTCATTCATCTCCAGATATTTACCAGTTTTTCTAGCAATTTCTTCTTTGACCAACTGATTATTTAAGATTGTGTGGTTTAATCTCCGTATATTTGTGAAAGTTCTGGGTTTTTTTCATGATAATTAATTTCCAGCTTCATTCCATTGTGATCAGAGAAAGTGCTTTGGATAACTTTAATCTTATTAAATTTATAAAGACCTGTTTTGTGTCCCAGTGTATGATCTATCTTAGAGAATGTTTCCTAAGCACTAGAGAAGAATGTACATTCTGGTATTTTAGGGCTTAATGATCTATATGTGTCTATTAGGTATAATTCATTTACTGCATAGTTCAAGTTCTCTATTTCCTTGTTGAGCCTCTATCTAGTTGTTCTATCTATTGTGGAAAGTGATGTATTGAAGTCTCCCACTATTGTTGTTGAAATGTCTAAAGCTCCCTTCAGTTTTGCCAATGTTTGCCTCATGTACTTTGGAGGTCCTTTATTGGGAGCATAAACATTTATGATCTTTTTCTTCTTGGTGAATTGCCCCTTTTACTAATATGTAGTGTCTTTCATTGTCTCTTATGAGATTTTTACATTTAAAATCTGTTTTTTCTTATATTAGTATAACCACTCCTGGTTTCTTTTTTTTTTTTTTAAACTTTTTTTATTAATTAAAAAAATTAACAAAAAAACATTAAGATATCATTCCATTCTACATATATAATCAGTCCTGGTTTCTTTTGGTTACAGCTTTCATAGAACATATTTTTCCATCCTTTCACTTTCAATTGATTTGTGTCCTCGGGTCTAAGATGTGTCTCTTTTAAACAGCATATAGATGGATTATATTTTTAACTCATTCTGCCAATCTGATTCTTTTAATTGGTGAGTTTAGTCTGTTAATATTCTAAGCTATTACTGTAAAAGCAGTTCTTGAATCTACCATCTTATGCTTTGGTTTTTATTTGTCATCTATATGTTCTTTTCCCTCTCTCTCTTTGAATTCTTTAAATTACCATTACTGGTATTCTTCAATTCTTTGCCTTCCTCCAGACCTCCCTCTCCTGTCTTTTTTATTCAGCAAACAAGACTCCCTTTAGTATTTTTTATAGGGCAGGTCTCTTGCTGACTAGTTTCAGTCTTTGTTTGTCTTTGGAGATTTTAATTTCTCCCTCAGTTTTTTTTTTTTTTTTTTTTTTACATGGGCAGGCACCGGGAAATGAACCCGGGTCCTCTGGCATCGCAGGCAAGCATTCCTGCCTGCTGAGCCACCGTGGCCCTCTCCCTCAGTTTTGAAGGGCAATGTTCTAGTTTGCTAGCTGCCAGAATGCAATATACCAAACACGGAATGGCTTTTAAAAAGGGGAATTTAATAAGTTGCTAGTTTACAATTCTAAGGCCAAGAAAATGTCCCAATTAAAACAAGTCTCTAGAAATGTCCAATCAAAGGCATCCAGGGAAAGATACTTTGGTTCAAAAAGGCAGATGAAGTTCAGGGTTTCTCTCTCAAGTGAGAAGGCACATGGTGAACACAGCTGAGAGAGTCCAGTTTCTCCCTCAGCTGGAAGGCCACATGGCAAGCACGGTGTCATCTGTTAGCTTTCTCTCCTGGCTTCCTGTTTCATGAAGCAACCCAGGAGGTGTTTTCCTTCTTCATCTCCAAAGCGCTGACTGGTGGACTCTCTGCTTTGTGGTGCTGCAACATTCTTTGCTCTCTCTGAATCTCTTTCATTCTCCAAAATGTTTCCTCTTTTATAGGATTCTGGTAAACTAATCAAGACCCACCCAAATGGGTGGAGACACAGCTCCACCTAATCCAGTTTAACAACCACTTTTGATTAAATCACATCTCCAGAGAGATGATCTAATTACAGTTTCAAACAAACAATACTGAGTACAGATTAGAAGAAATGGCTGCCTTTACAAAATGGGATTTGGATTAAAATATGGCTTTTCTAGGGTACATATATCATTTCAAACCAGCACAGACAACTTGGCTGGATACAGAAATTTTTGGCTAGAGGCCTTTCTCATTTGAGGTCTTAAATATGTCTTCTCGTCTCCATGGTGCCTATTGTATAGTCTGAACTCATTCTTGTGTGGTTTCCCTTGTATGTGGTAGATATTTTTTTTCATGCTGCTTTCAGGACTTCTTGCTTCTCTTCAACATTTGCTGGTCTGATTAGTATTTGTCTTGCAGTAGGCCTATTTGGATATATCTATTTGGGGTTCATTGGGCCTCTTTGATTTGCATATTTATGTCTTTTATAAGGGTTGGGAAGTTTTCTCCAACTGTGTCTTCAACTAAACTTCCCAGCCCTTTACTCTTCTCTTCTCCTTCTGGGACACCAGTGATTCTTATATTTGAGGGCCTTTTGTTGTCCATTATTTCCCTGAGATCCAGTTCCATTTTTTCCTTCTTTCTTACCACTTATTCTTTTGTTGCCCATTCAATTGTTCTGTCTTCTAGCTCACTTATTCTTCCTTCTGCTTCTTCAAATCTGCTATCATGTGTCTCTAGTATTTTTCTGGTTTGGTCTACTGTATCTTTTATCTTTATGAGGTCTTCTCTTTTTCTGTTTAATCTTTCGAATTCTTCCTTATGCTCTCCTTGTCTTCTTGTTATCCTTTATTTCTTTATAACTATCCTTGAGTAGTTGTTCCAAATTCTGTGTTCCCTCTGGTGTTTTTGATTTAGTTGTTTAGCTGGGCCATTTCTGCCAGGATTTTCATGGGCTTCATGATTTTCTGTTGTGTTTGGGACATCTGCTTATCTTAAGGTTATTTTGTAAGTTGGTTTCCTTCACTCATCTAAAGTTTTCTATTTACTTGGGTTTGCATTGATTTGTTCAGTAATTCCCCACCAAACCAAGGCCTGGATCTCATGAAGGGGGTGCAATTCTACTTGAGGATCTGTTAAAAGCTAGGCAGGGGTGCATGGATAGTTCAGTGGTAGGAGCTGCCCACCATGTGGGAGAACCAGGCTTGACTCCTGGCCCATACACCCTCTCCCCAAATAAAACTCTTTAGCAGTAGTAGACGTTGAAGCCAAAAGGAGACACCCAAAGACATATTGTGAGTAAATTCAGACTGGTGCCCATAGAAGAGAACAAAAATAAATAAAAATAATAAAATTTAAAAAAATTAAAACAAACTCAGTAGATAAGAAGTTGCCAGACTGTACTTACCACTTCTTCCAGAAGATGGTGCTCTTGAGCCACCTCCTTCCCGTAAGCCTCTCTCTCCCAGACTGAGCCAGCTGGCCAGCAAGATGGTGTGTGTGGCAGGGAGCCACTCCCAGGGCCTAATGGGTGTAGCCCCTTGCAGCAGGAGGCTAGGCACCCCCCTTGGCTCCCCACGTGTCCTGCCAGCTGCAGAGCCAGGGGCAGGCTGGAGCAGAGGGATGGTCCGCTCCCTTGGATCTGCCTTCCCCTTGTGCCACCACTCTTCCTGGTGGGGCCATAGCCAAATAGACTCATCCTGCTCTCCCCCTCGCGGTCCCCCCACCTCTCTCTCCCAGGACCTTCCTATAAAATGCTGAATATCCTCCTCAGTCACTCACCCCTCAGGACTGCAGTCCCAGTCGTGTTTTCTGTCCCCTCCCTTATTGTTCCATGGGGCAGGGGCGAACCCAGCCTACGCTACTCCAACATCTTCCTGGAAGTTCCTGAGGGCTGTTTTTTTAAAATTTAACATTAAATTTCTTTAATTCATATTTGGCCATTCAGACTTTCTATTTTTTCTTGAGTTTGGTAATTTGTCTTTCAAGGAATTTGTCCATTTCATCTAAATTATTGAAAGTATTCATGTAAAATTGTCCATAATATTTCCTTATTGTCTTATTAATGTTGGTAGGATCTGTAGTGATGTCTGTTCTTTCATTCTAGAGATAGCAATTTGGGTTTTCTCCTATTATCTTGATCAAGGTAGCAAGAGGCTTATCAATTTTATTCCACTTTTCAAAGAACCAGCTTTTGGTTTCACTGCTTTTCCTAGTTTGTCCATTTGAAATTATATTGATTGCTGTATTTAACTTTATTTTATCCTTCCTTCTACTTACCTTGGGTTTACTTTGTTCTTCATTTTCTAATCTCTTAAGATGGGAGTTTAGAGAACTGATTTTAGACCATTCTTCTTTTTCTAATGTAAGCATTTAAAGCTATACATTTCCTTCTAAGTACTTTTAGCTGTACCATAAATTTTAAGATGTTGTACTTTCATTTTCATTCAGTTCAAAATATTTCCTCAATTCTCTTATGAGTTGTTCTTTGAATCATAGATTGTTTACTATAGTGTTATTCAATTTCCAAATATTTTGGAATTTTCCCAGATATCTTTCTGTTTTTCTAATATGATTATCTTATGTTAGAGAAAATACTCTTCATTGTTTCAATCCTTTTAAATTTATTGAGACTTGTTTTGGCCCAAGTCTTGTTTTGGTTATCTTGTTAAATGTTCATGAGTACTTGAAATGAGTGTATATTTTGTAAATGTAGTGTTTTGAAAATGTCGTTAGGTAAAATTGATTGATAGTATAATTTAAGTCTTCCAAATCCTTACTAATTATTTGTGTGCTTTTTCTGTCAATTACTGGTAGGGGAGTTTTGAACCATCCAACTATAATTGTGGACTTGTCCATTTCTCTTTTAGTTCTAGCAATTTTGTATTCTTCATATATTTTGAAACTGTTATTAGTTGTATACACACTTAGGATGGTTATGTCTTCATGATGAATTGTCCCCTTTATCTTTATAAAATGTTCCTTTTACCCCTGATAATATTCCTTGTTCTGAAATGTATTTTGTCTAATAGTAATATAGCCACTCCAACTTTCTTATATTTAGTGTTTGCATGGATATCTTTTTCCATCTTTTTAATTTTAATCTATCAGTTTTTTATATTTAAAGAAGTTTTCTTATAGATAACACATAGTTGGGTCTCACTATTTTATCCAGTCTGAGAATCTCAATCTCTGCCTTTTAATTAGAATGTTTAGATCATTTACATTTAATGTAATTATATATGGTTGGGTTTAAATCTACCCTACTGCTATTTGTTTTCTTTTTTCCCCATCTGGTCTTTGTCCCCTTTCTCCCCTTCCTTGCCTTCTTTTGAATTATTTTTTAGTATTTCATTTATCTCTACCATTGGCTTATTAGATCTCTTTCTCTCTTGTGTAGTGTTTATGCTATTGTCTTTAGCTTATTTCAGTTTATCTTCAAATAATATTATACCACTTCAAGTAAAATATAAGACCCTCACAGTACTATACTTCCAATCCTCTCTTTCTGTCTTCTATGCTATTGTTCCCATACAATTTACTTTTACTTGTGCTGTAACCCCCACAATACATAGTTGCTATTTTTGCTCTAAGTCAGCCAATTATATTTAAAGATATTAAAATACAAAATATCTTTTACATTTACCCATGCATTTACCACTTATGGCTCTTTTCAGGGTGTGTGTGTGTGTGTATGTCTCTGTGTGTAAGTGTGTAGTTCCTAGATCCCATTGGTATTATTTTCATTTTCCCTGAATGTGCTGGTTTGAAAGGAAGTATGCCCCCTAAGAAAAGCCATGTTTTAATATAAATCCCATTTCATAAAGGCAGAATACTCTCTATTCAATACTGTATGTTTGAAACTGTAATGAGATCATCTGCCTGGGTGATGTGATTTAGTCAAGAGTGGTTGTTAAATTGGATTAGGTGACGACATGTCTCCACCCGTTTG
>PVIY010032560.1:0-28897 GCA_004026745.1 Myrmecophaga tridactyla
AAAAAAAAAAAAGGAAACAGGTTTTTGTGGCTGTGTTTCTACAAAGCCTTGACTGCCTTTGGATACAGTGGCAGGGCTTCTCAGGCTGCAACTGCTCCAGGCATAGGCAGAAACAAGCTCGTTTGAGGGCTTGTCTGGAGCCTGTGCCTTCCCCAGGGGAGGGGTGGGGCCCAGCTCAGGTGGAATCCCTCCTTTAAGGAATTCAGACACCAGGGCTTGGTAATTTGAAGCCATTAAAACCAGCCTACAACCTCTCCTCTGTCTCCACCATGCCCCCAGCAGGGAGAGTCTGCCAAAGTTAAAGGTACCGCATCATCTTATGCTGGTGGGACCCGCAGGCAGACAAGTGCCACATACTGGGCAGGATAAGAAAAACAGAGCCCAGAGACTTCACAGGAAAGTCTTTCAACCTGCTGGGTCTCACCCTCAGGGAAAACCAATGCAGGTGACTCTTTCCTCCTGATAGGAGGCCAGTTTGGTCTGGGAAAATCCGGCTGGGGTCTATAATACCTAAGTAGACCCTCCTAAGGGTGGGGGTTGGGGAAGGCACCATACAAGCGGGCAAGAAACAAGAAAACAAGAACTGAAAAATTCTCCTCTGTTAAACAAAACCTAAGCTAGAGGTCCAGATAAAGCTGAACTAAATGTCAGACCAGCCAGACAACAAATTCATCCAGCAAGAAAACCCTAGGTAAAAGAAGTGAAAGCAATCTCCAGAATAAACTAATTAAGGTAATTAAATGCCTAGATGTTAGCAAAAAATAACAAATCACACTAGGAAAATTGAAGATATGGCCCAAAGGAACAAACCAACAATCCACATGTGATACAGGAGCTGAAACAATTAATTCAGAATATATGAACATACATAGAAAACCTCAAATCAATGAATTGAGGGATGATATAAAAAAGGTAAGGAATGAACAAAAAGAAGAAATTGAAAGTCTGAAAAAACAAAGCACAGAACTTATGGGAATGAAAGGCATGGTAGAAGAGGTTGAAAAAACAATGGAAACCTACAATGGTAGATTTCGAGAGGCAGAGCATAGGATTAGTGAACTGGAGGACAGAATATCTGAAATCCAACAAGAAAAAGAAAATATAGGGAAAAAATGGAAAAATTGAACAG
Organism: Myrmecophaga tridactyla; assembly: GCA_004026745.1. Lineage (NCBI taxonomy): Eukaryota > Metazoa > Chordata > Mammalia > Pilosa > Myrmecophagidae > Myrmecophaga > Myrmecophaga tridactyla. The sequence goes on from PVIY010032560.1 coordinate 1,130, forward strand.
GGACTCAGGGAAGTGAATGATAATATGAAGCGCACAAATATACGTATTGTGGGTGCCCTAGAAGGAGAAGAGAAGGGAAAAGGAGGAGAAAAACTAATAGAGGAAATTATCACTGAAAATTTCCCAACTCTTATGAAAGACTTAAAATTACAGATCCAAGAAGTGCAGCATACCCCAAATAGAACAGATCCAAATAGACGTACTCCAAGACATGTCCTAATAAGAATGTCAGAAGTCAAAGAGAAAGAGAGAATCTTTAAAGCAGCAAGAGAAAAGCAATCCATCACATACAAGAGAAGCCCAATAAGACTGCGTGGATTTCTCAGCAGAAACCATGGAGGAGAGAAGACGGTGGGATGATATATTTAAATTATTAAAAGAGAAAAACTGCCAACCAAGAATTCTATATCCAGCAAAATTGTCCTTCAAAAATGAGGGAGAAATTAAAACATTTTCAGACAAAAAAATCACTGAGAGAATTTGTGACCAAGAGACCAGCTCTGCCAGAAATACTAAAGGGAGCACTAGAGACAGATACCTAAAGACAGAAGAGAGAGGTGTGGAGAAGAGTGTAGAAAGGAAGACTACGAGTAAAGGTAAAAAGAAGGAAAATTAGATATGATGTATAAAATCCAGAAGGCAAAATGGTAGAAGAAAGTACTATCCATGCAGTAATAACACTAAATGTTGATGGATTAAACTCCCCAATCAAAAGATATAGACTGGCAGAACGGATTAAAAAACAGGACCCATTGATATGCTATCTCTACTCAAAGGACATGAGGGCAAGGACACAAATGGACATTTGCACACCAATGTTTATAGCAGCATTATTTACAATTACCAAGAGATGGAAGCAGCCAAAATGTCCATCAACAGACAGGTGGTTAAACAAACTGTGACATTTACATAAGATGGAATATTATGCAGCTGTAAGACAGAATAAAGTTATGAAGTATGTAACAACATGGATGGACCTTAAGGACATTATGCTGAGTTAGATTAGCCAAAAACAAAAGGACATATACTGTATGGTCTCACTGATATGAATTGACATTAATGAATAAACTTGGAATATTTCGTTGGTAACAGAGACCATCAGGAGATAGAAACAGGGTAAGATATTGGATAATTGGGGCTGAAGGGATACAGACTGTGCAACAGGACTGAATAAAAAAACTCAGAAATGGACAGCACAATACTACCTAACTGTAATACAATTATGTTAAAACACTGAATGAAACTAAATGTGAGAATGATAGAGGGAGGAGGACTGGGGGCATAAATGAAATCACAAAGAAAGATACATGATAAAGATTGAGATGGTGTAATCTAGGAATGCCTAGAGTGTATAATGATAGTGATTAAACGTAAAAATTAAAAAAATGTTTTTGTATGAGGAAGAACAAAGGAATATCATTACTGCAGGGTGCTGAAAATAGATGGTAATAAATATTTTAAAATTTTAACTTATGTGTGAGACTAAAGCAAAACATGTTTATTTGGTACAAAATTTATATTTTGACTTGTGCATCTCCTAATATAAGTTGGTTGAACAATATAAGTACATGGAACCTTGGGTAGGACATGAGATTTTGTTGGTTTGTCCAGAGTGATGCCCTGATGAATCCCAGAGTGATTTGATTAGTGAGTGGAAAAGTATTTGCAAAGTCCCTTTCAGAGAATGGTGACAACAGGGGAAAATTCAACCTCCCCAAGTTGAATTCTTGATATTCTCACAAGCAGTGTGGACAACCAAAGCTATAGACTGAGCCCCCAGTCTTGGGGTTTGTTCATATGAAACTTAACCCCACAAAGGATAGGTCAAGCCTACTTAAAATTAGGCCTAGGAGTCATCCCCCAGGAGAACCTCTTTTGTTGCTCAGATGTGATCTCTCTCTCCAGCCAACACAACAAGCAAACTCACCACCCTCCCCCTGTCTGCGTGGGACATGACTCCCAGGGGTGTGGACCTTCCTGGCAACGTGGGACAGAAATCCTAGAATGAGCTGAGTCTCGGCATCAAGGGATTGAGAAAAACTCTAGAATGAGCTGAGACCCAGCATCAAGGGATTGAGAAAACCTTCTTGACCAAAAGGGGGAAGAGTGAAATGAGACAAGTGTCAATGGCTGAGAGATTCCAAACAGAGTCGAGAGGTTATCCTGGAGGTTATTCTTATGCATTAAGTAGATATCACCTTGCTATTCAAGATGTAATGGAGAGGCTGGAGGGAACTGCCTGAAAATGTAGAGCTGTGTTCCAGTAGCCATGTTTCTAGATGATGATTATATAATGATACAGCTTTCACAATGTGACTGTGTGATTGCAAAAACCTTGTGCTGATGCTCCTTTTATCTACCTTGTCAACAGAAGAGTAGAACATATGGATTAAAAATAAATAATAGGGATAACAAATGTTAAAATAAATTTAGTTTGAAATGCTAGTGATCAATGAAAGGGAGGGGTAAGGGGTATGGTATGTATATATATTTTTTCTGTTTTTGTTTTATCTTTCTGCTGTCTTTTTTATTTCTTTTTCTGAATTGATGCAAATGTTCTAAGAAATGATCATGATGATGTGATGATATTGTGAATTACTGATTATATATGTAGAACAGAATGAGCATATGTTAAGAATGTTTGTGTTTCTTTCTTGTAATTTTTTTTTAATTAATAAAAGAATACTGTATTGAAATATTAAAAAAAAAAAAAAAAGGCTGCATGCCCAGGCCAGCCCTGCTTTACATCTTCTACTCTGCTGTTTCTGGAGGTGCATTACTGCTTATCGGACCAGGCAACCTCGACTTGGGTTTCAATGACAGTCACTATTCCCCACGGCAGCAAGTAAAAAGAATGCTCACTTTTGATACTGATTTATTTATTTGTAGAGTAAATCATTTAATAATCATGTAATGGTATTATTAAGTGGCAGGTTGCTGAAGGATCCAAGTGTTTACCATGTATTCTAAAATAAACTTGCTTATTTAGAATTCTCATAAAAAAATGCAAACAAAAAAAAGGCGCAAACTCATTAGAATAGGAAATGCAAATTAATATTCCAGTGAAATATCATTCTTTGTTCACTAGATGGACCAAGATTTTTAAGTCAGATAATAACAAGTACTGGTGAAAATGGGGAGCAATGGTAACTCTTAATCCCCAAGGGTGGGAGTGTAAATTGAACCAAACACTGTAGAAAGCCACTGGTAATCACTAATAAAGCTGGGCATATAAACTCTATAACCCACTTCCCTTGAGTAACCCCTTAGGAAACCTTAGGAGGTAGGCATCTTAGGAAATTAGAAATACTATTCCACAGAAGCATTGCTGGGAATAGTAAAAATTGGTCAGCACCCAAAAGTCCTATGACAAAAGCATGGATAATTAAATTGTAGTTATTTATTTATAGCGTTGAAATTAAACAAACTTGATTTGCATACTGCAATACTGATGCATCTCACTTAATATAATTTAAGCAATAAAGGGAGGTGACAGAAATATATATGTAGAAAATTTCATATTTATATGAAACTGAAGAGGTAAAATAAATAAAACAAGATTTGGTAACATGGGTGTTAAGTGAGAAGAAGAACACAAAAGTCATAAATCCAAAATCTAGTATAACTGTTATGTCTGGGGCTAAAGGCACACAGGGCTTCAGAGGTTAGTGAAGATGTATTTTTTAAGCTGGATAGATGGACGTATGGGTGTTAGACTTAACACTTTTTAAATGGAATGTGCATATCACATATATTCTTTTCCTGCAGAATATACAATATATTTTAAATAGACAAATAAAAACACAAGTAACAAAAATTACAACAAACCAAACAAATAAAATGAGGCAGTGGGGATTAGATAACATACCTGGGGAATTTGGTTGAACACCTTCAGCTGTATACTAGTACCATGACACATTCTATAATTGTTTATTTACAACCTTGTCTTTCCGCTTCAACTGTGAACTCATATTTTTTCTCACTTGTTCTCTTGCTTCTTCTCCATACTTGGACAGTACAGTAGAAAAAGTTATGACTTATTGATTATTGTATTTCTAGGGTCCAGCACTGCCTGGGATATAATAACTGCTCAATAAATACTGTTTGAAGGAATAAAAAAAAGGAAGGTTGAATTAAGACTGAAATTGCTCTCGAGGTGAGCAGTAATCCTTAATTGTGATTACTGATGTTTCTCTTTTTCTGATCCTGTCACTTAAATCAAGCACCCACTTGTCCTTGCAGCAAAGGCAGCTGGGCAACCAGTCCTTGTCTTGTTCCGCTCTGACTTTTCAGTTTTTCCACTCTGTACACACACATCTTAAGAATTAGTTCTTTCATGTTGATCATACATTTTCATTATTTCTAAAGAAATGTCATTATTGTTCCAACAGTATCTTACATTCTCCAAGAGGCAGGTGTCAACTCCAAGGCAAAGACAGAGGACACCCTTCCTTCCATTAGCTACCCTTCTTTGCTCACCTGTCTTTGGCTGCTCTGCATCTGTACAAATTGGAACATCCAGCTCAATGTGCTCAGTGCAGAGATAATCCTTCCAGAAAAGGAAATAACAGAGAAGTGGTGTTGGCTGGACAGAGGACCCAAAGATTATTAGCAAAAGTCTTCTACTCTCATGAGACATGTTCCTAGTTAACTTCCCTTTCACCTTTAACTGTTGCATATTCCAATTTTAATTATAGCCTATTCATAAAAAGGCAGAGTCAAAAGAGAGGGCCTGCTGAGATTTGTTCAAAAGATGCAAATGTAAAAGCAAACAGGTGAAGGATTAACAGAAGGTTCAAGTTTCATTAAGTAGATGTGTTGATGTTACTGGAAAGTACAGAGGGGATGAGCCTTTCCAATCTTTGGAACACAGCATCACCCATAATGAATTCTGTACAGCATTGCTTTCAATCCTGTGATATTTCATTCATTGATTTTATTGTCAAATGAAAAGGCACTGTTCCAAGTGGCATTTAGTGAGACAGACAGGGAGTGACCCAGACTTCATTACTCGGTGTTTGCTCTCTGGATAATTTTAATGTTACATGGACAGAAAGCAAGAGAGAAAGAAGATACTCCGATTCCAACATCTGGAATTTCTTTGGTCAAGGTCCAAGCCAACAAAGGCCCCATTCTTCAATCCTATCCGTCTATGGAAACTGTTTTTTCTCAGCCTACCCCGGAGACCAACTAAATGCCTGGTGCCAGCTTCTCTCCCATCATTATGAGGCTTTGAGAGGTGAGGCATATACGCAGCCAGTCTTGCTAACTAGAGTGGCAGAAGACAAGAAAGCTGAAAGGAGCTCAGATCTTAAAGGTAACATCACAGAAGTGCCCCATTCAAATGGAATTAAATGGGACAGTCTGTTTCCTAAACTGGCAATGCCAATAAGTACACTAAACATGAAGAGTCTGGTTTCCATTTTGATTCTGTCAGTCTTTCATCAGAAAGTTCATTCCTTGGCCAAGGACTCTCCGAATCAATGTCTCCAGTGCATCTGCTCCTATCAAACCTCGTCTGAGTTTCAGTCTCATAGCTCTAATTCTCTCCCAGACATTTCCACTAGGCTGTCACTGAAATTCAACATGTTAAACTCCCCCAATCCTAATTTTTCTATTACTGTCATCATCTTTAGGCTACACATTCTGGACATTTGAATTCAACTAATTATCAAATTCTGATCAATATTTCCTTTGGGAAAAAAGCTATGACATTTATTGAATATCTCTGGGAACAGCTGTCTTGCATATATTATCTATTTTTTTCTCATGAGTTTCCTGAGGTGTATATCTTAATTACCATTTTTACCTGTGAGGAAACTGAAGTTGAGAGCTTAAGCTACTTGTCCAAGAGCACACAGCTAGGAAGCAGCAGAATGGGGATTCAAACCCAGGTTTGTCTGATTCCAAGGCCTCAGTCTTTCCATTATGTCAAGCTGCCTCATGAAAAGTATCAAGAAATCCTCATCTCTGGCTCTATTCTCCAGTTGACTCAATATGCCCAGATTTCCGTCAGCTCCTGCTTTCTAAGAAATCCCTCTCCCTCTTTCCAACTTACACCATCTCTAGGTGGTATACAATAATGGGCTCAAAGATATCACAATATTATTAACGGGCTCAAAATATGCAGCCTCTCCCATGTTGATGGCTTCAAGCTTAAACTCCTTGGCTTGGGTTTAACTTGTTCATACAACCTTCAAGTGAAAATTTTCTAGGTACCTACTCTGTTGAAGGTAACTACCTTATAGGTACTTGCAATATAGTCAGGAATAAGAAAGTCTTTGCCTTTAAAGACCTTAGACTGGTCCTTTTGTTCTAAGTTTTCTCTCTCCACACAAAAAGACATACAAGTGCTTGCTGACCCAATAAGCTTGGTCTCATTATTGAAGCCTCCAAGCTCCCAGGGTGGTTATGCAATCTTCATCACCCCCCATGAGGGGTCCTCTCATTCCTCTCCTACATAAATTCTTTCTGCATTTCTATGTCTATGTTGATCTTCATTTCCATAAATACTAGGAAGTGTCCACATGGCTCCACAGTGAGCACTCCCTTCTCTGAATACCAACCACTGTTCCACTCTTGTCCATGCAATATTCAGTCCATGAACATTCTCTGAGTAGAAGGCAATATAGCGTCAACCACTGCCAGTGAATTTGATTCAATTATTTTCTGGTCTTGGGATTCTGGTTGAAATCACTTAATCTCACTGAGCATCATGTTATGCCTTTGTACTGTCTGGAAGCTCAGAGAATTGTTGTGAGGACTGCATATGATAATGCTTGTAAAAGTGACTTATAAATGTGGTAGGACTCGATGACATTTAAGAGTCCTTCCAACAATGAGATATTGATTCTGCAAAGTCCAAAAACCACTCCATGAAGTACAAAAACAATAAATGTTATTATTATTATTATAACTATTGCTCTAATATACACAGCATCTGCTTGAGCTCTCAAATGTGTTTTCTTTTCTTTAACTTTTAAAATTGTATAGTATAACATATATACAAAGTAAGGAAATAAAAAAGCAATAGTTTTCAAAGCACTCTTCAATAAGTAGTTACAGGACAGATCCCAGAGTTTGTCATGGGCTACACACAATCCTCTCATATTTTTCCTTCTAGCTGCTCCAGAATATAGGAGGCTAGAGGCTTAAATATATTTTTATCATCACAATCGACTCTTTTTTTCCTTCTTTTTCTATGAAAAATAACATATATACAAAAAAAAGCTATAAATTTCAAAGCACAGCACCACAATTAGTGGTAGAATATATTTCAGAGTTTGACATGAGTTATAATTTTAGGTTTTTACTTCTAGCTGCTCTAAAATACCAGAGACTAAAAGAGATATCAATTTAATGATTCAACACTCATATTCATTTGTTAAATCCTATCTTCTCTGTATAACTCCACCATCACTTTTGATCTTTCTATCCCTCTGTTTAGGGGTTGTGTGGGCTATGGCGATTCTAAACTTTTCATATTGGAAGGGTCTGTCACTAATTTGGGGTAGGGAGATGGAACTATCTGATGTTCTGGAGAGGTTGTGCCTGGTTTCAGGACTTATATGGACCAGGGACACATCTGGAGGTTGCAGGTTTCTGGAAAGTTACTCTAGTGCATGGAACGCTTGTGGAATCTTATATATTACCCTAAGTGTTCTTTAGGATTGGCTGGAATGGTCCTGGTTGGGTGTTGGCAGATTGTGTTATGTAACAAAGTCTAATTGAAGCTTGTGTAAGAGCAATCTCCAGAGTAGCCTCTCGACTGTATTTGAACTCTCTCTGCCACTGATACTTTATTAATTACACTTCTTTTTCCTCTTCTGTCAGGATGGAATTGTTGATCCCATGGTGCCAGGTCTGGATTCATCCCTGGGAGTCCTCTCCCACGTTGCCAGGGATACTTTCACCCCTAGATGTCATGTCCCATGTACGGGGGAGGGCAATGATTTCACTTGCAGAGTTGGGCTTAGAGAGATTGAGGCCACATCTGAGCAACAAGAGGTCCTCCAGAAATAACTCTTAGGCATGCCTGTAGGTAGTCTAAGCTTCTCTGCTACCTACATAAGCTTCTCAGGAGTAAGCCTCCTGATTGAGGGCATGGCCTATTGATTTGGGTGTCTCAAATGTGCTTTTAAAAAATCATTTATTATAGGTTTCTCCTCTCTCTAATCACCAGCTTCTTGATTACTAGTAATTAATTACTATCCATCTCTTGTTTCCCACCAGTGTGCCCTACCCAAAAGAATGCCAATATGTACAATGCTGAATAACTGGTTGAGACCAAAAACACAAGGGTGCCCAAGCAACTCTTCCACTCAGGGAGGTATGGGCCTTAGTTCCTTCCCTATATCCCAATGCCAGTACAGAAGAAGAAAATAGGCCGAAGGTACTAGCTGATTTTATGATCAATAAAACAAGAAACAGAGCCACAGTAGTGAGTCAGAGGAAGCAATGGAAAGACCACCCAAACAATCCACTTATAGTTGAAGCTAAGTAGACAACCCTGATTTAGCATCATGGGTCATCCTAGAGCTGATCCTTTTGGCTGTTTTACATTCCCAAGCATACTTTAAACTCTTTGGAGACAAAGATGGTATTTATCTGCAGACTTTCTAAGCATTTTGTAAGATGATGTACAAAGAGAAAATTTCAACAGTTGTAACTGATGATGGAAGACAAAAGAGAGAGAGAGAGAGAACAGGGAGAAGAAAAAAGGGGGGCAGAAAGAAGGATACAGTTGTACTTTATATTTTCTCTAATATTTATTTCTTCTTAAATATCTAGTTGGAGTTTCTAATGATAGCATAACTGCCTTCGGAGGGTGGAGGTGGGCTGTGTGGAGGGATACTATGAATTTGTGCAGGTGGTTTTTGTTATTGCTATGATTGGGGAATACTATTAGCATTTAGAAGGTGGGGTTCAGAGATGATGACTATTCTGCAATGTACGAGGCCACTCCATATCACAAATAATGGCCTCTCACCTTTTATAACTCAAATTTCTTATCAATTATTAATTTAAGTGAAAAAGATGTTGCTGGGGATTGAGTCAAGTCCCCCACAAAAGATAATGTTCAAGTCTTAATCTGCATTTCTGCAGCATGAACCATTTGTAAATCTGCATTTCTGCTGTATGAACCATTTGTAAAATAGGACCTTTGAAGATGTTATTATTAATTAATCTGTGACCTCATTTGTGAATAGAAACTTCAAAGATCCTACATAGATGAGGTCGAACTGTATCAGAGTGGGCATTAATCCATATAACTGGATCCAAAAGAAATATGGATACACTGAGTCAGTAGAAGCCAGAAGCCTGAAATTAGCATAAAACTGAGGAGCAGACACAAAGAGACAGAGATGGCTGTGTGATGTGGGACTGTTGGTATACAACAGATGCCAGGAGAAAGCAGATTCTACCAATACATTTATGTTGGATGTGCCAGTCTGAATCCATTGTGTATCCTAGAAAAGCCAAGTTCTTTAATCCTCATTCAGTATTGCTGGGTAGGATCTTTTTTATTGTTCTCACGGAGATGTGACTCACCCAATTGTGGGTAGTAACTTTTGATTAGATAGTTTCTATTGAGATGTGTCTCCATCCATTCAGGTGGGGTTGCTTACTGGAGCACTTTAAGAGGGAACCATTTTGGAAAAAATTCTAGAGCCAACAGAACCAACAGAGCCAAAATAGCCAGAGACTGCTGGAGACACATAGAGAAAATGCCCCCAGGGAAGCCATTGAAGGAGTCTGGAGAAAAAGCTAGCAGACCTCACTATGTGCTTTTCCAGCTGAAAGAGAAACCCCGAATGCCATTGGCCTTCATGAACCAAGGTATCTTTCCCTGGATGCCTTAGTTTGGACACTTTTATAGTCTTGCCATAATTTGGACATTTTCACAGTCTTAAAACTGTAAATGTGTAACTTAATAAATTCTCCTTTTTAAAAGCCGTTCTGTTTTCTGGTATATTGCATTCTGGCAGCTTACAAACTAAAACATTGGACTTCTAGCCTTCAAAACCAGGAGACAATAAATTCCTGCTGTTAAGACAACCCATGCTGCAGGGTTTGTTATAGCAGTTCTGGTAAACTATAATGTCATTAATTTTCTTAATATAAAATCTAAAGCCTTTTTAAATTTGAGGTATTTCTACACATTTTAATAGATACTGAATTTTCTAGTAATGCCACTATCATATAATTCAAGGGAAGACTGTTCTATTTCATTTGGGGATTTTCCAAAAGTTGTTCACCATTTTGAAAACAGAGATACCAGTGTTGGTGCTGCTTGGAGTATCTGATTCCCCAATACAATATACACGTATCCACCTACATTTGTGGTTGTAACATTCACAGGAATTTTACTTATTGATGCCAGCACATGATACTTCATCATGTTTTCTTGAATGGTCCTGCCTGAGCATTGGGGTGACCAATTGTCCTGGTTTGTCTGGGACTGAGGGGTTTCCTGGACATGGGAATTTTAATACTAACATCAGTAAAAATCCAGGCAAACATGGATGAATTTGTCTACCTAATGGACATTAACATATTGAAATACATTGTACTTTCTAAATTATACTATGCATTTTTTTATATGCCCCATTTAAAGATGGTGCCGCGTGGACACAAGTATTTACTGAATTGAGGAGAAAGGGATAAAAATAGAGATGAGGTTATTTTTTAAGAGTTGCAAAAATTAGTTACATTCCATATTCATGCTCCTTTGTAGAAAACTGTGGTTGATATGAAGGCACACCTTCCTGCCATTCCACTGTTTGAAGATATCTCATATTATAATTTTTCTGCAAAGTAGTTCCCCAATACATCTTTGGAGGGGAAAGTAGGCTGGCTTGGTTTCTACAAAGGAATAACCAACTTTCAAGGGAACTTTAAGGTCACTACATTGGCCATTGTATTTAACCTGTCTTTTAAAAGGCAATATAACTAGACAGTGTCATGCTTGGTTACAATCCAAGATTCTTTGTACCTACTGCCTTACACTTGGAAGGCTTTGCATATTGATGCTACCTGCCCTCCACATGCACATACATAATTCTGAGACCTAGCTCAACCAGGAAACAAATCCCCTTGTAGTGGTTTGAAGCTTTATGTACCCCAGAAAGTACTCTTAAATTTAATCCATTCATGCAGGTGTGGACCCATTGTAAGTAAGACCTTCTCAAGAGGCTACTTCAGTTAAGGTGTGATGAGCATCATTCAGGATAGGTCTTAATCCTCTCACTGGAGTCCTTTGTAAATGAATAAATACAGAGAGAGAGAAAGCCATAGAAGCTAGACGCTGAAAGCAACGACACCCTGAGGAGACGAGAGAATGTAGATGCCTCTATGTGCCTTGCCATGCGGCAAAGGAATCAAGGATTGCTGGCAGCCAGTCTTTGGGAAGAAAGAAGCACCTTGATTGGGACATTTTTGCGGCCTCAAAACAATCAATTAATAAATTCTTATTGCTTAAGCTGAACCATTCCATGGTATTGCTATAAACAGCCTAGGAAACTAAAACAGATTTCAGTTCCAGGAGAGTAGGGTGCTGCCGTTGCAAATACCAAAAATGTGGATATGGCTTTGGAGTTGGGTAATTCCAAATCTCTTGCTGCCAGAAGAATTGTGAGTCGCTTGAAAGAAAAGAAAGGGATAAGCTGAAATCTGAATTCCTGGCAACAAAGAAATCAGAAATTGATAGTTTGGAAACTTCTGAGCTTCTCAAAAGTGAGTCCCTAGAGGACTGTGTCGTATGTGAGGGTTTAACTTAAAATGGACCCAGTCAGTTCCTTCAGTGCAAGTCAGGGTTGGAAATGCAGTTATCCAGGAAAGATCTGTGAAAAGTCCTACTGTCTGATGGTCTGGACGCCTGTATATTACCAACAAGTTTTTTTTTTTTTTTTACAACATCTGTATGAACAGAACCACTGCCAGCCTGGACTAAAAGTGACAGACTGAAGGGAAAAATCACTTCAAAGGTAGATCCATGGAAGCTGAGGTCTGGACTGAAAACATCTTCTTGAGTCAAGAGACTGATCCCACCCATGTTTGTGGAAAAGGTGCATACGACCTGGCCATTGGACAGGGTGGCCTTGCACCCTGTTATTCAGGAAGAATGCTACCACCCTAGTTTTCTCAGTTGCCCTGAGGGTTGGAGAGAGTCTGGCTGCCACCCCAGTTTTCTCAGAGGGTGGAATCTGTGCCCCACAGATTGTGAAGATTCTGGTCATCCCCCAGATGCTTGAAGAGACTAGAGCCTTCACCCTGGTGTTTGGGGAGAGCATGGCTACTGGGTAAGCACTTGGAATGAGTGAAGCTGCAGCTCCATCAGGCCCAGAGAACACAACATCTTTCCATAGATGACTTTCAGACCTTGAAATCTAATGGAGTATGTCCTGGAGGGTTTCAGAATTGTTTGGGACTTGTGATCCCAGTTTTCCATCCAATTTCTTCCTATGGGAATGGGAATGTTTATCCTATACCTGTCCCTCCTTTCTTTATTGGAAGCAGCAACTTGTTCTTTAGATTTTACAGGTCCACAGAAGGGAAATTTGTGCCAGGACAGACCATACCTATAACTAATTTTGATGAGACTCTGTACTTAGTATTGTTACTGAAATGATTTAAGGCTTTTGGGATACTGTGACGGAATGAACACATTTGCAAATGTAAAGAACACGTCTTTGGGTGTCCAGAGGGTGGAGTGTGGTGGTTTGAAGCTGCATATACCTCAGAAAGACATGTTCTTAAGTTTAATCCATTCTTGTAGGTTTGGACCCATTGTAAGTAGGACCTTCTGATGAGGCTACTTTAGTTAAAGCGTGACCTACCTCATTCAAGAAAGGTCTTAATCCTCTTACTAAAGTCCATTATAAATGGAATGAATACAGAGAGAGAGAAAGCCATAGAAGAAGCTGTAAGCAACAAAACCTGGAAGAGATGGGAGACACCAGCAGATGTTGTCACGTGCCTTGCCATAAGACAGGAGGGGAGAATCAGCAGCAGCCAATATTCAGGAAAAAAGCATTGCCTTTATGATGCCTTGTTTTGGACATTTTCCTAGCCTCAAAATTGTCAGCTAATAAACTCCCATTGCTTAAGCCAAACCATTTTGTGGTATTGCTTTAAGCAGTGTAGGAAAGAAAAATACCCCTCTCTATGTATGATAAGTGATCCTGAATCTCACCTTGAACATCTGCTTTGAGATAATAAGGAGTAACTGGAAAACAGTTCTCTGATTAAATTGTGGTCACAAAAGGAAACCAACTGAAGCTACAGGAAAATAAGGAGCGCAGAAAAAGAGCAGACACTGTGGGTTAGCTGATGTCCCTAGAGAAAATTCAGTTGTCAGCAAGACGCTAAAGCTTCTGTACTCAAAACACAGCTGCTCATCTGCAATTTTGAAGCAGCTTTGTTCAAGGGAGAACTGGATGAAAAAGAAGGTTGAATGGAACTAAGAAGCTAGGAACTATCTGCTTCTGAAAGTACCAACGGGACATATTGAGGCCTACCGGTGTCTCATGTCCATTTGCATTCCTCACTACCCCCCCCATCTTTGGGAACCACAACAGGTGTATCCAGGTTGGGGCAGAAGAACTGAATCTGGGGACTGGGAACAGTCTTTGGTGTCCCTAGAGAAAATCAATTCACTGGATCAGGGATATGTGGTTCAACACAGAGACTTTAGAAGTTTTTCTGAAACCTTGCTTAATCCAGTAAGAAAGTGGGTTCTTATGGGACTACCAGGATTTGAATCCCCATTTCACTACTTCTATTTGCTGATCTTACCAGTCAAGACCAAGCTGCATAATACCTCTGATTCTTCACCCATATTTGTAAGGTAAGGATGTTAAGAATAGTGTTTGCTATTACAGAGACTGTTATGAAGACAAATTGAGGAAGATAATGCAGCGAAAATATTTAACCCAGTTCCTGGCACATACAGAACACTATTTTTTTTTTTAACTTTGCATGGGCAGGCACCAGGAATTGAACCTGGGTCTCTGGCATGGCAGGCGAGAATTCTGCCTGCTGAGCCACCGTCACACCGCCCCTATAGAACATTATTTTTATAACAGCTTTACTGAGATACAATTAACATATTATACAACTATCCTTTATTTTTAACCACATTTTTGCTGCCCATATAGTATCCAGAGCTCACAGTTTGGGTAGATATGATAAGAGTATGTTGTCCTTTTTAAAAGGTAACATTTCATTTCTATTCTGTTCCCTATCTACAATCTCAGGAAATAACTGGGACTACCTAACATTAGCAGAGGGTATAGACAAGATTTTCTTCATCAACAATAATATTAGGCTTTAGAAACATTACTTGGAAATGCATTATGATGTGCTAGTCTGCCCGTCTCCTGAGACACAACAGCTGTTCCTCACTCATCCTAACTATAATATTGGTTTGAAGGCAGGGCAGTGGGGAGGCTAGGGGCTTCCCAGAATACAAAGAAACAATTTCTCATAAGAGCTGCTTTATGGGCCTATCACAATTTCTCTGTCCTCAGGACATGTGGAAATAACTTTCCTGGAAAAGGTTTTCAAAGAGATGAAAACGGAGAGCTAAGAATTGGGTTGTGATTGACAGTTTTCAAAGTGCCAATGGTGACAAGGGAACCCTGCAAGGAATATTCTCAGGAACAGCCTCACCTGGGGTGTGAAACACCTTGATGCTTGCCTGTATAGGTTCTTCCTTCTTACAGAAATCAGGTGAAGATTGACAGACTGTAGTTAATGTACTTAAGCAAAAGTAAAGCAAAGCCAATGGGTCCTTTCCAAGAAAGAGCTTGCCTATCAGTTGTAAGGAAAGGGAAATTTTACATGTCTAAAGAGCTTTTTTTCTTTGAAAGTTTCTATTTGATAATTATGTTGTCTAAAGGTCATTTGTCAAAAATTCCTCTTTGTTTTAGAAATCATACAGTTTTGTTTTTTGTGTTCAACAAAAGTTTAGGGAAATTTTTCTCTATCAGTATGCCTAATAAGATAAAAGGAAGCTGTTTGTTCTCCTGGGATATTGTCCTCACTGTCCAGGAGAAATAGCAAAAGGGTTTAGTCCAGTTCCCACCCCACAGACACTTGACCATGATTAAATGCAACTCCCCCTAACTATGAGAACAGACCACCGCCACAAAAGCTCAGTGAGCTCCTCCAGCCCTAGGGCTCAATGGAATAATTCCACTTTCAAGCAATGGGCTAGAAACAGTATGGCTATGACCTAGTTCTTCCTAAACATTGCAATTAACAGGAAATAAATGGAGAATTAGGGTCTCTGACCACTATTCATCTTTCCATGTCCTGCAAAGTAACTTTCATTGAAATAAACATTTCCAAATGCTCAACAAAAAGATCACTAATAGTGGTAAATCAATGACACTCACCTTCTGCCTCAACCAAACCTCTTTTTGCATTTCTCAAATATGCATCATCTCCCTATGTCAGAGACCTTACATATTCTTTCTTTCCCCTGTAACCTGCTCAAGGAAATACCATGCAATAGGCTGGCTTAAACATCAGAAACTTAATGGTTCAAGGTTAGTTTTGAGGTTAGGAAAAAGTCTAAACTACGGCATCATCAAGGTGATGCTTTCTCCCTGAAGACTGGCTTTCTGGGACTGGTTTCTGGCAATCCTTGGTCCTGGATGACTCTGTCACATGGCAATGCACATAGCGGCCTCTGCTGGCCTTTTCCTTCTGGGATCCACTGACGTTCATATTCTGGCTGCTCCCTCTGTGGTCTCTCTGTCAGAATCTTATTCTCTTATAAAGAACTCCTGTAATAGTATTAAGACCCGTCCTAAATGAGGTGGACCAAACCTTAACTGAAATAACCTCATCAATAAGTCCTACTTACAATGGTTCACATCCACAGGAATGGATTCAGTTTAAGAACATGTTTTTCTGGGGTACATACTGATCCAAACCACCACAATGGTTATTTCCCCTACCTTCTTCAGGGTCAAAGCCAAGGTTCACTATGCTCACCCACCCAGACACTGATGAAGCTTATGTATGCGAAGTTCAATGGGCACTGGGGACAGAGAGAAGAAGAAGGCACAAGCTCTGCCCTGAGGTGCTCACATTCCAGTGGCAGGCAAGAACATGGACCAGAGGTGCCATTTACAAAGCAGAGGTTCATGAAATGCATGTTGAATGAACAATGCCTCCCTCATTGTCTTCCACGGGACACTAGCACTCTGAGGCACTGTGTTCTTCTATGCCTACTGGATTTTCTTCTTTGAACTTCAGAATCCATGGGAGGATAGGGAAGGCATTAAAAGGGTCCATGGAACCCTTTTTGGGCTAGGATACCTATTAACATCTCGTATCCTACAAAATGGTTTGGCACACAGTGCTGCATTACACAGCACGGGATGTAATAATTGCCATGAACCATGAGAGAACTTCAAACAAAATGCCAAGGGTAAACCCTCCTCCATGCTGCTTTCCTGATTGCAGAATGAAGAGGTCAAACAGTTCTATTTGGGAACTTGGTTTTGGAGTTTGCTACCTGTGAACTTGACCAAGCCAATTAACCTCTCTGAGCCACAATTTCTCATCTGTGAAAACATAATCAACTGCTTGGCACAGGATTTCTGTGTAAATTAAATGAGATAGTACATGGAAGCATCTTCCTTGATGCCTGGAAGGAATCTAACAGGTGGGTCAGTAAAAGCTAATTTCTCACCCAACTGATTTCACTGAACTCTTGTAATCACGACATTACAAATAACTGACTTGGCACTTAAAGGTATTAAAGAATATTGCTAGTTATCTCTTCCATGGGACAATCTGCTTCTAAGAATCTAGATGTTGGGTATTGTGGGACTTAAGTCTACCATTTAATCCCAGAACAGAGCAGGTGACTCCCTATGTGTTTGAAGTCAAGGATTTTTACCAGTACAACAGCCATTTTGTAAGCGAACTTGACTGTTTGCCTGTGTATTCCTGGTAGCAAGGTGGCATCTCTTTTGCTTTCTTTATTCCTGATTTCTGAGGCCAATTCTCCTGATGAACAGGTAAGCTGTTAAAGTAGAAACTAGATATAGTGGGAGGTTCTCTTGTGGCCAGAAAACAGGTGCTCTGCAGCAGAGGGGGCCCCTCCCATGTGTATCCCCTGGGCTCTGGGCTATGCTACACACAGCACTTACCAGAGAGTCCTGACACTGTCTCATTTCTCCACTAGACCCTGCACTCTTTCAGGATAGGAACAGGGTCTTCTTTACTGGTATCATTCAATGTCTGGGACAGAGTTCAGCAACTGATGAGCACTCAATAAACAGATGGAAGGAAAAGATAGATGGTTGGGCAGATGGATGGATGAAAGGAAGGAAGAAGGGAGGGAGGGAAAGAAGGAAGGAACTGATCTCAATTCCACTGGAATGTAAACTCCATAAAAACTGTACCTTTGTCCTTTGTTAGCCACTACCATGTGATATGGGACTATACAATAGAAACTATTTATTGAATGGACATGTGAATGACTGAATAAGCTAAGGCAAACTACCATTTGAAAAACTGCCTATAAACAATTACTACTCACTGACAAATCAAATTACTCAGATTATATCCAGGTCTGTTTGTTCACCAAAATTATTAGGACATTTTAATATTCATGTAAATCAAAATCAGTGGTGGGGGGGTGCTAGCAAAAAATGAATGCCTCTTATGGGCCATGCAATATCTAAAGTTCAGGGAATATAACAAGACACTGTTTCCACTTTCCAGGTGTCACAAGGACCTAAACGGCAGCCCAAACTGAACAAAGTCAGGTGATTACCAAAGAGAAGAAGTCACGCTCAGGGCTTCATCCAGACTGTGACGGGCTGGACTATGCCAGCCAGGGCATGCTCTGCTAGACAGGCAGCGAGTGGTGGTATCAATTAATCCCTTCATGATTCTAATGTCAGAGATGTAAGCCGTTTATGATGCAGTAAAACAATTTTTATGGGTTTTTCCATCCGTCTCATGTCTTGATGTATTTTTTAATCAAAAAGGATAAGAACAAGAAGTCAAGTGGGTATAAATCTCCTGCTCATTTCTCTGGTTCCCTCCCCGCGGGGTTTCTGCAGGGACTCTGCAGCAGTTCCTGCCGACCCAGGGAGTATTTTCTAGAAAGCAGTCTTCCTCCAGCTGTAGAGAGCTGGGCCTTGCTTTAAGCAATGGACAAGTTCTCCAAAGGTTGCATGTAAGTGGAATTTTAGTAAATAAAAGCTAGCGTTTCCAGTAATTTTGGGTATATTTTATCTTTATTTCTGATGCGGAAACAAGAAAATGTTCTTTGCATGAAATATGCAAATACACACACAAAAAAAATTACTTATCACGTAGAAGTAATTTTAGAATATAATACTAAGACTTTTATCCCATGTTTAGATATATTGATACACATTTTGACACAAATAAAATAATGCTATTATTATTATATGACCTACCTTTTTTAGCTTAAATTTAAATAAGTAGTCAACATGTCCTCATATCAATGGTCCCATTTTATTTACTAGCTCCATGTTATTCTATGGTTTGGATGTAACAAATTTAAACAAGCTTTTTGATAGTTGGGCTTGTTTTCAAAATTTCCTTGTTATAAATAATGTAAGATCTTCTTATTCTCATCTCTTATAATTTCCTAGAATGATACTGATATGTCCAAAATATGTATATTCTTTTTTTTTTTTTAAATCCCCCCCGAGGGGGGTGCACCGTTCCTGGGGATACTGCAATACCAGGTCGATGCGTGGAGTGGCCGGTGCAAGCTCCTATTCCATCTCCTAATTCCAAAAATCCATTTACTATATTGTCCTCAGATAGAGGACGTATCAGATATTAAACTGATAAGAACAGATACTACACTTGATATTAGCCAAAAGGCCAAGAAGTGATAAAAATATATATATTCTTAAACTTCAGATACCTTTCGTCAAATTGTCCTGAAAAAATGTTTTTGTGATCCACACTTACTCCAGCAAGGACAAGTATGTACATTTTCCTCACATTTACTATGATTTGTGGAGTGAAGTGTTTCATTTCTGTTTTAATTTTCATTTTTTGATTACTTGTGCTGTAGAATTTCTTTCATGCGTTAATTGGACCTATTTGTGTTTCTTCTTCACTGAAGATCACATCCCTGTGTTCTGACCATTCTTCTCTTTATTTTTCTTCTTACTCATTTGTAGGAGCATTTTACCTATTGAAATACTGGTCTATGATTTTTCATCTGTGAGGTACACTTTCCATACGGAAGTTTGTTTCAATAATTCTTTAAATGGTGTTTATTTCCCCTCTACCCTCCCCCTCCCAAATTTTCCCTTGCAGTTTCCCTTGTTTCCTTACTTGTCAAATAGTAACTAATAAAGCAATACCTAGAAATACGGCAAAGTCATTCATTCCAGGGATATCACTGATTTATCTACCGGCTGATCTGAGAAATTTTCTTCAAAATTTCTTCAAAACCCTGCCCTTAGAGCAATCACTAACCTAGGCAGAAGCTAGCAGTTAATTTAGAAGTTCGTTCTGAAAGAGCTTAACAGTTCTCAGCAAAGCCAGGCAGCGGCAATCTCATTTAGTACAATAAAACGTGACATGGGGGTCATAGATAGAGCGAAGGATTTTTGCAGTTAAGAAACCTAACATTGAAGTTTCTCTACTGCTACCTACTAGCCAACTAGGTCAATTTCTTTGATTCTCACTTTTCTCAGCTATCAAACATTAAATAATAATATTCTTCTCTACCAACTAGCTCCTGAATTCATCTGAAAGCACTTCCCAAACTGCGAAATGTTATAAGAATTTTATTACTAATTCGAATCAAGAATTAGGTGGAATTATTTGGCCTGACACCAACAGTGATGGAAACATGATGACCTTGTGTGACCCCTGAGTGACTCTGTAACTCTTACAATGGGTCATTGAGGGTTAGGATATTGATGAATCAGGTGGTATTATTCTTGCCTTTCTCCTCCTCTTTCCTTCTTCCTTTTTTTATTCACCCATTTCTCATTTATTTACTGAGACTCAACCATGTGCTGGGCCCTCTCCAGGTGCTGGGGGCTCAAGGGTGAGCAGTACAATACTGATTCTCAAAGGACTCAGTTTCTGGATCTGGAAGGTCATATCCTATATGCTGAAGGAGGGTCTCACGTCTAGGAGGATGCTCTTTAATGGGTCAGTCTCCAGGAGAAATGCTGTTCATTCGGAAAAGAAAGTGGAGCGAAGGGACCCTTGTTCCTTTTTTGGGGTATAGAAAGAGCTGGCTCCACTGTCCCAGTGAGGACTGTGCCAAGAGGTTGAGAACTGGGGCAGCTCCCAGATGGGTGGGAGTAGGTGTGGTGGCCCCTCCAAGGGGTGCTGGGAAACTGGGAAAACAGGGCTTGTGTGTGGGATTGGAAAGGAGTTGTAAGGCCTTGGAGCAAATCAACCACTGCAGCACCAGGAACTTCCACCATTTAGCTTCTTCAGATTGTTGTTATGCTTCTTGTATCCTATTTATTAATATTTTTTTAACCCTCCTTTCTAATTGTAAAATTTCAATCATTTTGAAAGTCTTGGCTGGTCACAATGTTGCCCCATTTGGGCCAGAACCTTATGGGTTAAATGGTATCATTCCGGAAGCCAGCAAGTTGGCTGCAGTGAGAATGAAGAGAAAGGTCAAATTCAGAGGACCCAAAATATGGTTCCTGTTCTAGCTCCTCCTCCTTAGAATGGAAAGACTTTTTATATCCAGAGCTCACCCTGTAGAAGCAAGGTTTTATTTTGTTAATGGAAATGCTCTCCCTCACAGCCAGGCATCCAGCAAAGCTAAGGGATACGTTGACACTGGTGGAGAATGTGCAAAATTGGTCTCTGGGTTCCCAGGTACAGAGGAGGGAGAGAACTGTGGTGAATCATTTGGGGAGGGAAGGATGCAAGGTAAGAGAAAGGGAGAAGTGAATAGGCAGGGTGGAAACTGTGAGACAGAAGCTGTAGGCAGTTAAAGAAAGGACATAGGTGGGAGTGGGGATCGAGGAGTAGCCAACGGGAACTAAAGAGGAGGGGACTGTGCCAAGAGAATGGATGTTTATAATGATCACTGATGCTCTTAATTATAACCACAAGGCACTGAAGATCCTTCCTCATTAAAGGATGATTAAATTATCTCCACCCTGTTAAACTGATGGAGGCAGGACAGTGGGCCACTGACTTTTAGAATTATCTTCAGCAAAAGAGAATGATACAACAAAGGGTTGGGGGTCTTAAAGGGTCATATACATGGGGAGAAAATCCTATTATTCTGTGCAAGCCATTCTCGGTGCATTTCAGTCTACTACTGGGCACAGCTGGGCAGGTGGTGGGCAGTTATCTGTGATGTTTTTTCATAGAAAAAAACCATGACCAAGATGGCTGGAAATTCTCTTTCTGATCAAGGTGAATATTAAGGTATGCTGGTCATTCTTGAGACTGTTTGAGGAAATAGTGGGGTGTAAATAGTGGGAAGAAGTGTCACTCCTACAAATACATTTATCTACCTGGGCTGTAAACATAACACCATTCAATGCTTCTAATCAAATACACAAAGAAATTGGGATGAGGGCTATCTTGGGGAGATTTTTATGTTCCCCATGTTTAAAAAACTTCTTAGATACATTTCTAATGTTCCTCCCACTTTATCATATACTATTTTCTAATAAAATCAATAGATATTTATTGGGCTAGGTTTTGTGGGTGACACAGGAAAAAGAACCATCATTGCTAACTTTAAGGAGTTTCAACTTAATAGTTATACGAGAATCTTCCTCTTTAAACACGTCATCATGATTTAAATGCAGGAACAGGACTCACAATAAATCTTATTGTGAACCATACCTGGAAAGAGAATATTGTTTCTGGAAAACAAATGTTAAAGGATGACAGATTTCTCTTTTCTCATCTTCTCTGAGTCTCTTTATTTTAATGGCTTGAGAACGATGTTAAAGGGATGGAGAGTCTCCTGATGTCAGGAGGAAGCAAGGGCATGCAGGAAGGTTTTGGGGTGGTGTGACCCCTTCCTGAGAGCTTCAAATTGGAGAACACCCATATAGTCTTCTCCATGATGGAGGGGTCTCCAAAACAGGTGAGGCGACAGGGATTATAGTCTCTTGCTGACCTGAAATTAAGAGCCAACCACAATGGTTGTTTTTACTTAACCTCCTCCAAATTCCTTTAGTTTCTATAACTATGAGCAGTGCTTGTACTAAAAGTGCCCTCCCCCCACCTCATATCTGGTTACTGTAGTTCAAGTTCTCTCTTGCCCTACACATTTTCACCTCTCCTTCATACCTAATCCCCTTCAATTTGGCTTGCGGTCACCTCACTACCAAAAAAAGACCCCACCTGAAGTATTCAATGTCTTCTTTGTTTTTCTCCACCGTAAAATTAATAATTTCAATATTTTTCCCCTGTTACCAAAGTAACACATGTTCCTTGTAGGAAATTCAGAAAATACAAATATGCAAAATAAAAATAATTGCAATCCCACTAACTAGAGATTATTAGCACTGGTAACATGTTAGTGACTAGTCCATGGCTTTCTCTATGAAATTGCTCTTTTTAAAAACAAAAAAAAAAACAAATTTGCCCATGATTTCCACTCATGTATTACTTTCACTTGGTACCTTGTGTGAGACCACTACCCCAATTTAAACATCAGCTCAAATGTCACATTATCACTGAGGCCCGCCTGACCCCTAAACCCATTCTTTCATTTAATACACTAATTCCTCCCTCCTGGCACAGCACCCTGGGGGCTGTCAATGTCTCCTTTTCTGGGCTTTATTTTCCTCCAAGGTATCTGTCACAATCTAACACCCTTATATTTATTTGTTTATGTGTTCCCTATCTAGTTCCCCCAAGGAGCATAGAAGCTCATGCAGACAGGGATTGTTATCTGTTTTGTTTGTTGTTATATCCCAGTGTCCCAGGCTAAAGGAAGGAGCAAGTGCTAATTATATCAAGAACAAAGGTTCCTCTTTTCCAATAATAGAGGATGGTTAGAAGGCAGGGCTAGCCCCCCAGACAATGGCCTTTGCAGGTTTGCTCCTAGGCATTTTCCAGCACAGTGAAAGAAAGAAGAGGGGCTGTACAGTAAAGAGATCATGACACACCTGGCCACCAGTGTTAACTATGCTGCAGATTTTCTGGTTGGTATTGTACAAGTGGCTTGTCTACTCGGAGCTTCAGTTTCTCATTTATATAAATGAGTGAATATATGTGATGCCCATGGGTTCTTCCATCTCTTTGTTTCATATTATAAGGACTACCGTATTATAAGTCATATTATAAGGACTACAGAGAAAATAACATTGAGTTTCCGGGTTTTACAAAGACAAAGAAACAGGGTATATGACTAACTACTGTCACTATCGCTTACCTCCTTCAACTGGCACAGTATTTGACAATTTACAAAGTGCCTTCATTTAGTACTTTATTAATTTTATCTATTGGCCAATCAACCCTGAGAATCTCAAACAGCATCAAAATCAAGCACAGAGTGCACCCAAGATGCTGTGACAAGTCAGCAGGACTAAACAAAAGGACAGGGGGAGGCAGAACTGAGAAAATCTATCAATGAGATTAAATGCAGCTTCAGAGAGAGGGACAGAAAGAGCATCAAAATGCAGGGAAGTTAATTTTCACATAATTGACCCATATCTTATTTAAACAGTCCTTAGGCAACTGTTCAATCCCGCCAATCCAATGGAAGTGATGCAACTTGGTGCCAATGTAGCTTAGTTATTTATTCTTAGCATTTCCTCCTTCGTCTCTGTAATGGAAAGAGTGAAAACTAAGATGGTTTTCTCCAGCCCTATACCCTAAACTCGGCTTGAGAGTTGCGGAATCTTCAGAAAGCTGCTGCTGAAACTTCTGCAACTCATTTAGGAGAGTACATTCAGATACCTATCGAATCTGTATACTGGGTTACATAACTGTGTCTTATTGTAATTCTGTGACTTTTATCAAAAGGCTAGATCTGAAATGCAGACAAAAATATTTCTTTTTATATTGCTTCAGGTGAGCAACTGCAGGCTGGGTTTATTCTCCAGTCCTTCAAATTACTGTAAGCTTGCAGGAGCAAACACCTTTTTTTTTGATGGAGGAGGAGTACTTTAGAGCAAATAAATGTATGCTAAAAAATTATTCATTTATGCACCTGCTCACCCATCTGACAGATAATTAGTAAGTGTCTACTATCAACAATGCTGATCCAGGCAATGGAGACAAAGAATTTTTGATGGGAAGGAGTCTCTGTCCTCAATGGAACCTCAATCAAACTGGGAAGGGAAAAAGCAATTAACTACAATACAGAGAAATGAGGACCAGGTTAATAGCATGTATGAAGTGAAGTGGGGAATTGAAGAATAAGAGGTTAATTCATACAGGGTAGGGGAAAGAATAGAAACTGCAGAATGTTTCACAGAGGTAGTAACATTTGAGTTGAGTTTTGAAGCGTGAACAGGATTTCCTTAAACAGAGAAAGGGAAAGAGACTAAAAATGGTTTATACAATTTGAAAGGGTAAAATTGCGGCTCTAAAATACACCAATCAAAAAATTACCAAAGCAAAGTGCATATGCCTCCCCTGTCGTTTTCCTTCCCCAGTGTAAACTACAATACACGGATTTCAAAAACATAAAAATTTTGAGACTCACTTTGTTCTTTCTCAGTGGACTTAGCGGCACATCTTTTTCTCCTCTCAGCCACGGGCTAGGTGTGCTGAGGATGCCATTTGTAAGGGACAGAGTGGAAGAGCCGTTAACCCCACACATGAACAGCTCTCAAAAAAACACTCTCTTGTAAGACTGAGGCTCAGTTTGACTAGAATTTCCAGCTGGATGTCACACAAATGGTAGCATCAGAAAACTGCTTTGGACAGGGAAATCAAAATGAGGGAGGGAGAAAGGAAGGAAGAGAAAAGGAAGAAAGGACAGTGACACAAAGGAAAAATAATTTCCCAGAATTACAGAGATTAGACAGCTGGGTCTAGAAGTCCAAGGTGATATAGTGAGTTACATCCCAAAGACAACTCTATTTCTATGAACTTGCAACTCAAAAGTAAGAAGGTTTGTTGTCTGCGTTTCTTGATTGTCTTTGCAGATGGCAGTGCAGCAGACAAAATCGACATTGCCTACACTGTATTAGACTATTAACAAAATCTACTTAGAATTGGGATCATATAGGTCCATTCCTTAGACGGGTAACCACTCGATACATTAATGAGCCACACTGGGAAGACTTTCAACCAGGAATTACAAATCCGCCTCTGTTCCTGACCACTAGCCTGCTGAATTCCTTGGTCCCCTCTCCACGATGGGGAGAGAGAACATCAATTCCTCTCACTCTGTTCACATCAGTCTAATGAGTTTCTCTACAGCAGCCTCAAGTCCTTCTTTTCTCTTTCATGTTCTCTCCCGGTCCCCTCCCCAATACACACCCTTCTCTCTTGCTGCTTTTCTGGCTCAGGCATTACTCAAGTCAGGACCTTTGGAGAGTGCTTTGGTTTTAAAGGCCTTTCCTTCTAGCTGCTGCCAAATTGGGTAATAAGAGAAAGAGCCTATCTACCTCACAGGGTCAGTACATGTATCAAACTCTGCCTTTGAGTTTCGAGAACAGACTGCAAAGGTGGCAGTGTCTGCACTGTTGATGTCAAGAGATGACTTCATTTAGTTGAGTGAGGGGATAAAATACACTGAAATCTGGAGAGTAAGCCTGCTTCTTGGCCCAGGGTACCGGAAAGCACAGACAGACCTGGGCAAGGACTATCTGTTTGGCGCTCAATGGTTGCACAACTACCTTAGGCACTTGATTTAAGACTGTGGCATTCAGTTTTCATATCTGCAAACTGGAGACATTATATGCCCCCTTAGAGTTATGGTGAGGATTAAATGAATACTACAATTTATTGGGCATTTACTATGGACCAGGCAGTGTGTAAAGCCCCTTTACAAAGAGAATCTTTTCAAATTCAGTCGTGCTACTCATATTAGTCTCAGAGCAAGGTACAAGGGAAGGATTCTGCCATTTCTCTTTCCTAGGAAAAAGGTTTTCTGGGGGTATGGGGATAGTTCTGGGCTCAAACACTCCTGAGATGCACAATGGACTTGCATCTTTTAGACAGGTGGCACCAAATATCTAGAATTTCTCTGCCCAATACAGTTGGCCACTAGCTGCATGTAGCGACATAAATTTAAATTAATCAAAATTCTGTTAAATTGGGTGGGCTGCGATGGTTCAGCAGGCAGAGTTCTCACCTGCCATGCCAGAGACCCGGGCTTGATTGCTGGTGCCTGATCGTGCAAAAAAAAAAAAAAAAAAAATCAGTTAAATTAAAAATTCTGATCCTCAGTTTCACTAGCCACATTTCAAATGCTCAATGGCCACAGGTGGCTAGTGGCTAGCATACAGAACAGTGTATATATATATATATAAAATATTCCGATCAGTGCTGAAAGTTCTATTGGGCAGAGCTGGGAGATAGAAAATAAGATAAAGGAGAAAAAAATAAGAGGCACAGTCAACATGAGGGCATGATGGCCAATTCTATGGAGGCTCGTGAATTCTGGCATGTTTTCAATAATTGTTCAGGACTAACAGGATGTGGTTGTTTCATTCCTGTGCTGTCTTGACAAAGTGCTTTTGGGGGTATTTGAACAGTTTTATAGGGCAGCTTTAGTAGCTATAGTTACTAACAGTTCACCACACCACACAAAGGTATTCCATTTTCAGATCTTTTACTAATTAGCAAAGATAAAATAAAAACATAAAAAAAACATACAGAATCCACACCTAAGAGCCAAATGATTCCCCACTATTTGTCCTGACAATGTTAATTCTGATAACCCAGTGCTTTAGAAATAATTTCCCTAAAATAAATCATGCACTAATCATCATTATCTTGGGAAATGCTTTGTAATATTCCGGGATGCAAAGAGTCCTCAATCTAGGTATAACCTCTCTACCTACTCCTGCTTTCACCTCTGCCAACCACTTTCCAGCTACACCAAGTGTGCGTTGTAGGATGCTGATGTGATCATGTCACCATGCTTCAAAACCTTCACAAAATACTCCATTCCCTAGGGTGCCTCTCAAAAGTCTTTGCTCCTTGAAGCTTACTTTGTAGTAGGAGGAGACAGACAACACATAAATATTAAGATATACTGGATGCCAAATGGTGGTAAGTGCTACAGTGACCAAAACCATGTGTGTGCGTGTGTGTGGATTCCTTATATTTAGACATATATAGTAATTCTTTGCTTAAATCCTTAAAAAGATTGTTTACTCATTCATTCATTGATTTAATCAATGTTTATTGAACACTTACCATGTGTCCCTTGGACACAGTTCAGGGAACTGGGAATAGAGCAATTAACAAAAGACACAAAAGCGCTGCCCTTAGGGAATTTAAATCCTAGTGCCAGAGGGAGACAACAAAAAGCCAGAAACCCTTGTAGCTCAGATGATATAAGTGCTAAGGAGAATAAAGCATGGATGGGGCTGGTGTGGGTGGCCTTCCTGTTCCGGGCAGAAGATTACTGCACCTGGCCATGCAGCAACTTCACGTGTCTTATTCTTTGCAGAACACATGCCAACCTCCTCATCCTCCTTTGAGATGTGACTTCAGTGGTACTTTCTTTCTGGAGCTTTAGTTGACCTTGCCAGGTATAATTACTTGATGCATCACTGGGTCCTCCCCATACAAGGTAAAAACTGATTTATCTAGTTATCATGTGAAGCTATA
>PVIY010032561.1:0-28891 GCA_004026745.1 Myrmecophaga tridactyla
ACATATGTTATTGTTCACCAAAAAAAGAAGGAAAAAAATGTCGATCGTGATGATAAAAAAGGATTTAAGCCCTCTAGCCGCCTATACTCTGGAGCACTAGAAGGAAAAATATGAGAGGATCGTATGGTAGCCCATGATAAACTCTGGAATCTATCCTGTAACCACTTTTTGAAGAGTGCTTTGAAAACTATTGCTTTTTTATTTCTTTGCTTTGTATATATGTCATACTATACAATAAAAAAAGTTTAAAAAATAAAAATAAAGCAGAAGGGAAATGCTAGTGAGTTTCAGGAGATAAAAAGATTCTTCTAAACCATTTGGCCAGACTTTTAAAAATGAAAATTCAAGGCCTGGAAAGAGCTTTTCAATTTTTCTATTTCAATTTTGTCTTTTCCCAAAATGTGGTCATCAGGGTTGCTCAACCATCCAAGCTGCCAGCTCTCCTGCAGCACAGGATGCTGCCTAACTCCCTTTTCCCTTATCTCAGCAGAGTTTCCCTATCCAGGAAATCTGAATTACTGTAAGGAAAGAAAGTCATTTATCATAAGAGTTAACCATGATCCCAAGGGACAGAAATGAAGCCCTGGGAGGTTGGTTTGACTTCTCAGCCTTGAATTTTAGTGTTGAGGTGTTAGGAAGCCCTGTGGGGCTCAGGCCCATTTCCCTGGAAACACAGAAACAAGAAGTCACACAAATCCACTGTGGCCAAGGGTCCAGGCCCAATGCTGCCTCCAGTTTCAGCAACTTCCTGCTGATTGCGGTATGTGGTTTCCCTAGAATTAAGGTTAAGATCAATGCCCTGGCAATCCGTGAAGATTGGGAGCTTCTATATCTGCTTTAGTAAAGCTTTCAGCAGGACCCGGTATGAGCATCTGGTTTGAGGCAAGGTAGAACTAATCATATAGATTTTAAGCCTACTGAGATTAGTCTCTTTCTCCCGAACACCCTCTAGGTTTCCATGCACTAGGTTTTCATGACCATGATATTATTCTTTTGGATCTGAGGCACCTTTTAAAAAGTCAGATCTTTAAGAGAACTCATCTTAAGCTATTACATGTCCACTCTGCTTCCAACCATGATGGAATAAAAATGACCAAATTTACCCTCCCTCCTTACACCACTAATAATTTGGGCAAAGTATATGAAACAAAATGTTTCAGACATTGGACAGCAGACAGTCAAGGAAAGGGCTCCCTGAGATGGGAGAAACAAACAGGGTTGTCCTAAAATTGCCCCAGATTATTATGCAGAAAGAGTTTCCTGGTCACAGGACAGGAAGGGGGATCTGAAATAATAGGGTCTACCTGAGTCAAGGAGATGGAACTGGGAGTTTGGGGAGCCCAAGGCATCTAGAGTTCACAGGGCAAGGTATCCAAAAAGACAGATCTGCAAGAAAGCAACAGAGATCTGCAGATGATTATTCTGGAGTCTTCAACTGAATATTGATCAGTGCATGTGTATGAAGGAACTAACTAAGGCAGTAGAAAGAGTCTCCAGGAAAGAGCAGGTTAAACAATTCCAAAAGTTCAGACAGGGCTGGGAATAGTTCACATTCCCAACAATTAGAGCAGATAGTATGTGGGACATCAGGAAGTGTATTCAGAAGGATATTGCCAAATTAGCCCTATGTAAAAAGGTCTCCTGATCCTACTGAACAATGCTTAAAAGCAAGCCTCAAAAGAATCAAACTGTTTGATTCTTAACTACATTCAGAATAAAAGCACAAAAACATTTAAAGGAATCAAAAAGTTCAGCAGTCAGAAACATAAAATGCATTTTATGCATCCAGTGAAAAATCATCAGGCATACAAACAAACAGGAAAATATGGCCCATGAGGAGAAAAATCAATCAACAGAAGCAGACTCAGAAATGACACAGATGATAGAATTATTAGACAAGGACATTAAAATGATTACTATGGATACACTTCATATGTCCAAGAAGATACAGGAAATCTTAGGTATGGCAAATAGAGACGTTAAAGATATTTTAAAAAAACTGAAATTGAACTTTTAGAAATTAAAAATACATCTCAGACAAAAAATGAACTGGAAGGTATTAAGAGCAGTTTAGACACTACGGAAGAAAAGATAAGTGAACCTTGAGACATAACAATAAAAACCATTCAAAATGAAACAGAGTAAAAAAAGATTTTTTAAATAAACAGCATACATGAGCTGTGGGACAATTTATGTGTAACTGGAGGTCCTAAGACATAGGAGAAGGAGGGAGAAGGGCTACAGAAAAAATATTTAACAAAATAATGGCCAAATTTTTTTCCAGAATTGATGAAAACCACAAACTTAAACATAAGAAGTTCAAAAAAAAAAAAGGCATACCAAGCATATCATAATTGAGCTTTTTTAAAATCCCTGATAAAGAGAAAATCTTAAAATCAGCCAAATAAATAAAACATATTGCATACAGAGGAACAAACATAAAAATGGTAGAATTCTTCTTGTCAGAAATGATGCAAGCCAGAAGACAGTGGAGCGACATCTTTAAAGTACTGAAAGAAAAAAAAACATCAACTTAGAACTCTAGATTCAGTTAATATGTCTTTCAAGAACAAGGGCGAGACATATAAAAGCTGAAAGAATTCATCAACAGATCAGCATTAAAAAAAATGTTTAAAAGTTCAGATAGAAGGAACATTGTACGAGAAAGAAATCTGAATTTATATAAAGAAATGAAGAGCACCAGAAATGGTGGGTAAATATAAATGAATTGCTTTTTTATTTTTAAAATATCTTTAAAAGGCAATTTACCACTTAAAGCAAAAATTATAACAATGTATCTCAAGGGTAAAATGTAGAACAAACGTAGCACAAAGAAAGCATACAGTCATAAGATTCTTGCACTTTACCTGAAGTATTACTTGAAAGAAGACTGTGATAAGAGAAAAAAAGTAACACAAAGACTGAGAAAGGGGAAATGGAAAGATATGTGTATAAGGTTCTTACAATATACTTGAAATGGTACAATATTATGTGATGGAAGATAGGATATATACTATAACCTCACTGCAACAATTTTGAGAAAAAAAAACAAGGAGATACAACTATAAGTCAATATGGATGTAAAACTGAATCATAAAAAATATTCAACTAATCCAAAACAAAGCAAAAAAGAAAAAGTAAACAAAGAAAGGTGGGAAAAATAGACAAAGAGCAAGTGGCAAATTTATACCAAACTGTTTCAAAAATCACATTAAATGTAAATGATCTGAACATTCCAATTGAAAAGCAGAGAGTGTCAGGTTGGATTAAAAATTAAGATTCAACTATGTACTGTCCAGTCCACAGTGGCTCAGTGGCAGAGTTCTCATCTGCCATGCCAGAGACCTGGGTTCGATTCCCGGTGCCTGCCCGTGCAAAACAAAAAACAAACAAACAAAAAAATTAAGACCCAACTATGTACTGTCCTTAAGAAACACACTTTCAATATAAAGACACAAATACATTAAGAGTAAAGGATGGAAAAATATATTCCATGTTAAAGATAATCAAAAGTAAGCAATATTAATATCAGAGAAAGTAGATTCCAGATAGAACACGTGGACAGAAAATCAGTGTTTATGTAAGACTTGAACAACATTATCAACCAACTTTACATAATTGACATTTATAGAACACTTTACCCACAGACAGTAAAAACACATTATTTTAAGAGTGTTGCACATGAAACATTTACTAAGATAGACAGTACTCTTGGCCATAACCCCAGTCTTAATAAATTTAAAAGTATTGAAATCATATAGAGTATGTTTTTATTCCACAATGGAATCTAATTGAAAATTAATAACATAATGATATCTGAAAAACTCCTAAATATTTATAAATTAAACATACTTCTATATAATGCATGTGTCAAAGAAGAAATCACAAGGGACATTAGAAAGTATTTTGAACTGAAATAAAATAAAAACACAACCTATCGAAGTTTGTGAAATGCAGTGAAATCAGTACCCAGAGGGAAATTTATAGTATTAAAATACTTATATTAAAAGGCAGAATTGTCTCAAATCAATGACTTAAGCTTCCACTTAAGAAACTAGAACAAAAGAGTAGATAAAACCTAGTGTAAGGAGAAGAAAAGAAACAATGATGAGTATAAATCAGGGAAATAGAAAAGTCAATGAAGCCAAAAGCTGGTTCTTTGAGAATATCAATAAAATTCATAAACCTCCAGACAAATTGATCAGGGAAAACAGAGAAGACACTAATGACCAATATCAGAAATGAGAGAGGATATGATTACACATCCTATAAAATTTAAAAGCTAATAAAGGAATATTAGGAACAATTTTATGCCAATAAATTCAACAACTTAGATGAAATAGTATCTTCAATTTCTTAAAGGCATAAACTACCAATGTTGTCTCAAAAAATGTAGATAGCCTGAATTACCTTAAATCTATTAAATATATTGTATTTTTTACTAAAAGTCGTTCCACAAAAAACTCTAGATCCATATGGCTTCAATGATGCATTCTACCAAACATTTAAAGGAGAAATAACATCAGTTCTACACAAACATTCCAGAAAATAAAAGAAGAGTGCGAGAGACAGAATAACAACCCCCAAAGATAGCTGTCCAATTCCTAACTCCTGGAACTTGTAAATCTGTTACCTTATATGGCCAAGGAGACGTTGTAGATGCAATTAAGCTAATGGTTTTTGGGATAGAGAGATTATCCTGGGTTATCCAGATGCGCTCAGTGTAACCACAAGAGTCCTTAATAAGTGAAAGAGGGAGGCAGAAAAGTCAGGGTGAGAGTCAGATTTGAACATACTATGCTGTCGGCTTTGAAGATGGAAGAGACCATGAGCCAAGGAATTCAGGAGGCCTCTAGAAGCTAGAAAAAGAAAGGAAATAGGTTCTCCCTTAGAGCCTCCAGAGAAGGACAGCCTTGCCGACAACTTAATTTAGCCCAGTAAGACCTTTTTTGGATTTCTGACTTCCATAAGTGCAAGATAATATATTTTGTTGTTTTCAGCCACTAAGTTTGTGATCATTTGTTACAAAAGCAGTAGGAAACTGATACAAAAAGAGAACACTTCTCAACCTATTGTTTGAGGCCAGCATTACCCTGATACCAAAGTCAGACATGGCATTGCAACATAAGTGAAAAAAATTCATTACCAAATGTTAGCAATCCAATCCAAAAATACATAAAGAGGATAATAAATCAAAACCAAATCAGGTTTACTCCAG
This sequence comes from Myrmecophaga tridactyla, assembly GCA_004026745.1. Classification (NCBI taxonomy): domain Eukaryota; kingdom Metazoa; phylum Chordata; class Mammalia; order Pilosa; family Myrmecophagidae; genus Myrmecophaga; species Myrmecophaga tridactyla. The sequence continues at coordinate 5,219 of PVIY010032561.1, forward strand.
GAAATCTACTGTATGTCCATGTTCCACTACTTTCCAGTATGTTCCAAATTCCTTTAATGGATCTTACGCCCAGCAACCCATTCTGTATCATCTTCCATCTTTCCCCATCCTACTCTTAGCTCAGGACTTACCTGCATCAGCCTTCTCTACATTTACAAATAGATGAAGTACCTTCAGATTTTGAAACCTTTGCTCATCTCTTCCCCCTGCAAGTACTGTCTTGTCTTGCCCTCTCAATGGGGAGCTTCTACTCATCCTTTACATCCCAGAGAAGATGTCACCTTATGCTTTAAGGAACCATCACTCTGCCCCACAGGCTCCTCCTCCCTATCTCTCCCATCTCTCCCTCAGCACCTTATTAGGACTTCACCGTGTTTTGTAATCATTGCTTTCTTCTTATGGTACGGGTTCCACCAGGGCAAGGATGGTGTTCAATTTCATTTTTGAATCATCAATACCTAATACAGTGCCTAGCATGTGGTAGACCTACCATAAATGATCTAGGAGCACTTTAGCAGTGAGTAATTGGCAGTCACTTGAGATAGAGTTGAGTGTTCTGGATGATCTAATCCAAAAGGAAGAAATTATCTTCAGAGGGGATTGGGAGTGTTCCGAAAACAAGCACATGATCTGCTCACTCAAAATCATATCATATAACTTACATATGTTCAGAGCCTCTATATGTCAATGCAGTTGTAAATGCAACATTCTGTTGGAGGGAAATAAAACATATGTGATTAATCCTAATTTTCTGATGAGGAAACTGAAGGTCAGGAAGGATTCATTATTTGCCCAAGATCACGGTGTGAGATAGTGGCACAACAGTGGGATCCAAGCTCATTGGTCCCAGCTTGGCACACTCTCCAGCACCCCACTGTCTGTTCCTTTGAGTATATACCACAATTGCCCATCCTTACATGAAGGAGGTGAAAATTAATAGACTTCTGTGTTGTACTGTACGTATCCCAGCTATACTTCATATTTGCCTGCCCTCAGCATGACTTTCACAATGGGTAAAGGTGCTGGAAGTCTCCCACCCACCCTATAGTAGCCTCAGTTGCCCTTCTGACCCCCAAACCTCCTTGACATGGTTTTCCTATTCAGCAAAGCATTCTGCCTCTTTTCCACTCTACTAAAAATGCTAATAAAAAATGGAAAATAAGGGATTTTAAAATTAAATAAAAGTTCATTAGCTACAACCAGAGAGACAAATGGCCTAATGAATCTTTTCCAATTTATTTCAAAGAAATCATCTAATCTGCCTCCCAGAGACAGCCAGACAGTCCCATGGACATGGTGTCTTCCGCCTCGGAAGGTGTTGTGGGTTGTTACCCAATCTAATATGCCTAGGAGTGGTGCCTCTATTCTTACGTTTCTTATCACATATTTTCCCTGGTCTATCCTTTGGTCATTACCATTTCTGCTCAGATATCTTCACTTTTACACATTCTGCACAGTTCTCCCCATCCTTCATCATCCCCTGGGAAAGTTGTGTAACTTGGGTAATGTGGAAAAGATATCTTTAGGCTTTGGCTTTGCCTCCACTTGTTTGTTATCTTGAGAACTTCCATTAGATTCCACTTTCTCAGGTCCTATCACTCTCTGTCATCTAGAAAAGGAGCATGGATTCTCTCCCATTGATTATTCATTTTTTCACTTGTTTAATGTCATAACATAATTTCTTCCTCTTCTAGCAGGAAATTGTTCATTCTCTTTATATCTCTGCCAAATTTCTCAGCTTTGCATTTATTTGAGTTATTACTGTAACATGGTCAGATAGAAGTTTTCCCTGTGGGAGGCCTTTGATCTCCAGCAATGAAGAAGAACAAACAATAATCTTTGTTTTATGCTTTCCAGATTGGAATTTAAGTCACAAGGTCTGGAGACACAAACAGAGAGGGCTTTAAGCCTCCTTAAGTCAGAGTAGTAATAACATGTGACATTGGTAAAGCTTTTCAAATGCATTATTCATCTGATGGGCCTTTTCAACCCATAGTAACTACATGAGGTAAATAGCAAAGGGAAGGAATTATTTTCCCCATTTTTCATATGATATGAATGTATCTGGGTCTTCCTTCTTCAGAAGGAAAAGTTGGATAGGCTCATATGCTTATTGCATGTCTTGAAAAAATCCATTTCCTTTTCCAATATTTCTGTCAATTCCACGTCTCTTCTTGACTCTTGTTCTCCACTCCTATGTCTTTGCCCTGGCGCTGACCCACATGGAACTCAGTCCTATTTAATTTACACACACACACACACACACACACTCAATGCACATAAGGCCTTTTTTGTGTAAAGAAGACTGCAATAAAGGTTTGGAAGAACAAAAAAATTTTAAACTGGATATTAGATCTCCCTATCCTAAAGGGTAGCTCTCTCAACCTATTTTAGAAAACTATCCACTCTCTCCTTTCATCCCCCCCACCCCTTGCTCTATTCTCTCCCATTCCCCAAACTCTTACTCATTTCTATGTGGAAACAATCTAGCATCTTTTTATCAGGCCTCAAGTTTTCCATGCTCTAAGATTCTCTTCTTCTTCTCTAAGCACTTTATCAAGGAAATCTAGTGACAACCATGAAGGAAGTCTTTTTGTTTTACAAATACAGGCAAGGAACCTGAAGCTCCTAAGAGTTTACGTGACCTGCCTGATGTCAGAGGGGACAATATCACTGCCAGTTATTTTGTTAACTGAAAGACACAGAGCCTCAGAGACATAACTTTCCAATAAAATTCCAGTGCTAGACTTTGGGCCTATTTTAAGATACAATCAATTGTACTTCAAACGTTTTAGAGAAACATCACGGCCTTCTCTATTCAGCTCCTTGGGGGCTCTGTGAATTGGGGGCTCTGTGAATTGATATTGTGACGTGCTCCATGCTTGTCTCATGTTGATAGGATTGTGGGTGTTGTCTCCAAATGCCTCAGGAAGTGGAAACACTAGTGTTATTTTGCTTCCACTGTGTATGATACTTATTGAGTGATACGGATAAAATTAGTTTCTGTTCCAGTAAACACAATACCCAATTTAAAGAGAGCCTTGATTTTTTTTCCCTTTCCATTTGTATTGTTTTATTCCCATACTGTTCACTCTCTTTATTATAATGTGATTTGCACTCACCTTCTATTCATAAATCGATAGTTTCCAACAGTAATAAAAATAATTACTTCTTCCTATGGTAAACGGTCACAGAGATTTCTGCCCTTACATTGTGATTATTTAGCCTGGAGCAAGGCCCATGCTGACTTTTCTGAGAAATACAGCATGCATTAGTGTGACCCATTCAACCAGTCTGTGAAGATCCCATCACCAGCTCTTCAAAACCTCCTGGTGTATCTCCAGACACATGTACCCAATCCAATTCAGATGGGGCATTCCAGGAGAGGGGACCTGGAATGAAGAGGAGCAGGCACTAAACAGGGAGATCCAAAAGCAGGTAGTGAGACAAACATGTCCAGTTCTATAGGCACAACACAGTGTCAAGAAGGCCTGGCCTCAGCGCCAGGGTCTCCGAAATGGAGTGATGGATGTGGACGAATCCTGGGGCAGTGAGAACATTGGCAGCATTAGCAAAGTCTGGGAGCCAAAGAGGGCCCAGTTACCAAGGTAGAGCTTGGGGCTCTTTCTTCCACCCAGGGAAATGAGTGTCAAGAGTGAGACAGGGCAATAACTCTAGAGAGACTGAGATACTGGACAGGTTATAAGGTCCCAAACTCATTTGATCATCCAAAAAATATTTTGTAAACACTAAGTATTGGTTATTGTTTTGGGGAGTTAAGAAATAGCAATTAAAAAGACAAGTATAGTTCCTACCTTCATGAAGTTTATAATTGAGCAAGAAAAACAGATCATAATTAAATAATCACAGAAATGATTAATTAATTACAAATGTGATAAGAGCTGTGAGGAAGAGGTCCAGGGCCTTTGAGAATCACACTAATGAGTGCTAGCGGAATCTGGGAGATCTAAAGCATTGCTGGAGAGACTGGCATTTAAGTTGAGTTGTAAAGGAAGCATTGGTGCTGTGAAAGGGTAGAAGCTGGTGGGCAGAGGCCGGAGACAGACAGAGACAAAGGAAGAAGAGTGACCCCATCAGAGAGGAAAGCTTTTGGAAGGCCTTGGGGTGGGAAGTAGATTGATACATTCACTTAACAGAAAGAAGGAAAGTGTGCAGATGGCACAAGTGAGACAGAGCATGGAATTCCTTGTCATACTTCTGGCTGCAGTAAGATTAAGAATGGAATTTTAAGAGCAGTGGAAGCCATTGAAATGTTTTTAGAGAGTAAGTGACACGATCCCATTTGAATTTTTAAAAGATCACATTAAGTGTTGTGTAAAACCAGGTTTGGGCAGGGGAGAATGGTAAATATGGAGAAATCCAGTTGGGAGGCTCAGGAGAATCAGAGAGAAGCCAATTCTGAGATGTGCAGTGTGGGTAAGGAGTTTCCTTGGGGAAAAAATAGAGATTCTATGACCAGAAAGGGAGCACTGGGTCTTCAGGGCACAAAGCCCACAACCAGGGTGCCCTGATACTAGGTTCAGGAGGTGGGTCAGGGACTCCCTTACGGCCCCTGGCAAGATTAGGCTTGCTCATACACGCAGGGGCAATGCTGGGCCTAGGGCTGAGACCAGTGGTCTCTCGGCTGAGGTAAAGGAGGGTTAGGAGGATGGGGCTTCCAGGGTCTGACCCCTCTCCTCATGGATCAGGGTCTCTCTGTCCAGCAAGATCTATAAGGATAGTGGCCTTAGTGGGATTTTAGCCTCCTCCAGACCCCACTTTCCTTTCTGAACCAATTATTAAGTATTTAGTATAGGCCAGGCACTGGGATACAGAAATGAAAAAGGTGTGATGACCCCAAAGAAGCGCACATGTTAGTGGCAACACGTGAACAGTTAAAACCATCTTGACAATTGACAATGTGGAGAAATATAAAAAAGCAGTGAAGAAAAGAATTCATTGTGCTTGCAGGGGATGCAGAGATCAGGAATGCTGTAAGGCTTTATGGAGGAGGTGGCTCTTAAAGGGCAGATGGACATTTCCCAGAAAGGAAAGACACTAAAGAAGAGGAAACAGCATGCGCAGGGCACTCTTGCAGTCAAAAAACATTTGAGTGCCTAGCATGTGCCAGGTACTGTACTAAGCATTTGGGATGCATTAATGAAAAAAAGGCAAAGATCCCTGCCCTCATGGAGCTTACATGATTGCAGGATGTGAAAATGAAAAGTACACATGGTCAAAAATGTTTGGGCAATGCTAAGAACCTCAGTGTAGCTAAATGTGAGTGGGGAGAGCAAGAGATAAGACTGCAGGGAAGGGAGAGGCCAGGCTACAAATTCTTTTTATCACACTGAGGAACACAGGATCACAAGCCCACTTCACTAGATTCTGTAAGGGCAAGGGCAGTAACTTGGTTTACCAGAGCTGCCATGACAGATATCACACAGTGGGTTGGCTTAAACACCAGCATTTATTGTCTAGTGGTTTTGAAGGGGAGAAGTCCATTAAGATGTCAGCAAGGTCTTGCTTTCTCCTAGGGCTGGTGACGGCTGTCCTCTATCACATGGTGATCCTTCTCTCTCTCCTTTCTGGCTTCTTCCTGTGGTGCTCTCTGACTGACTGCATCCAAATTTCCTCTTTATCAGGCCTCCAGTTATATGGGTTGAGATGTACCCTGATACAATTTGGCCACACTTTAACTAACAATAACATCTATGATGGATCCTCTATACGAATGGGCTCACGCCCATAGGAATGCAGATTAAGATTTGAATATGTCATTTGTGGGGTGTGTGGTTCAATCCCCAATAGTTGGACTGCTGGACACCCAAAGGACATGTTCTTCCCATATATAAGATACACTCAGCCCACTCCAATATCCCAAAAACCTTAAGCCATTTTAGTAACAAGTCTAAGTACAAAGTCTCATCCAAATTACTTGAGTGTGGTCCATACTGGGACAAAATTCCTTTCCAACTGTGGACCTGTGTAACCTAGAAAACAAGTTATATGATTTCAAAATACAAATGTGGGACTAGCATAGGTAGGCATTCCCATCACAGAAGGGAAAAACTGGAAGGAAAAAAGGGGTCAGGGGCCACAAACAAGTCCAAACCCCAATGGGGCAACTCTGTTAGATTCCAAGGTCTGAGAGTCATCTGTGGATTGATGACTTGTCCTCCAGGCCTGCTGGAGTGATATCCAGGCCATGCTCTCCCTGAACACAGAGGAGTAGGCCCCACTCTCTTGGAGCCACCTCCTCCCCATATACTGAGGCCCTACCCTCTCCAAACAGCAGAGTGATGGCCAGGCTCTTCCTAAATGCTAGGACATATATAGGTCCTACCCTCTTTAAACATGGTGGGCACACACTCAAAAATTATTTAAATCAGTTTTTCTTTGCTTTGTCCCATCTCTGTCCCTTTCAGCTCAGATTTGTGGTACATCTCATACAAATTCCAAAAAATTGTCTTAGTTTTGCATGCAGTTTCAGGTCTCCAAGACATCAGATAAAAGGATCTTCTACAGATCCTTATTAGATAAAGTTAAGTCCTGACTTCTTCTGAGATGGCCGGTTAGATCCATGAGTCATATGCCTAATTTCCCTACCAGTGCTCCCTTTTGGAGGGGCTCACCTCCTGGAAGCTCAGGGAGGGTCTTGACCGAGCCGCATCTGGCCTTAGTTTCAGAACACACTATCTGGATAAGCTGAGAATTTTCTGAATCACCAATTACCAATACCTTTGTGATGAACAGTCCAGCCCTCAGTTTATCCCTTTCCTCTCTCACTTTACTGTAAGTGGCATGGAGAAACCAAACCAGGCCTTCCGTTCTCAGCTCTGAAATCTCCCCAGCTAAATATCCCAGCTCATCACTTACAAGTTCTGCTTTCCATCTGACATCTGAACATAATTTCACCAAGTTCCCCATGACATTAGAGTAAGGATCATCTTTCCTCTAGTTTCTATAATACATTCATCATTTCCATCTACGTTCTCCCTGGAAGTACCTTTAACTTCCACATTTCTACCAACCTTCTGTTCATAACGTATTCTCTAAAACAGAAACTTTCCCTATAGCTCTGGTACTTTTGAGCCCTCACCAGGAGCACCTTTAATATCCATATCCTACCCACATCTACTCAAAGCAATCTAAGCTTTTTCTCTACAGCACCTCAAAATTCTTCCAGCCTCTATCCATTACCCAACTCCAAAGCCACTTCCACAGTTTTAGGTACTTGTCATAGCAGCACCCAACTTTCTGGTACCAAAAACTGCTTTAGTTTGCCAAGGCTGCTATGGAAAATGCCATCCAATGCATTGGCTTAAACAACAAGCATTTACTGTCTCATGGTTTTGAAGGCTGGAAGTCCAAAATTAAGATGTTGGCAAGACCATGCTTTCTCCCAGAGTTGATAGCATTCTGGCAATGGCAGTCCTCCATCACACAGCAATCTCTCCTCTCTAGCTGCTTCCTGTGCTGTTCTTCAATGGACTGCCATTGTCAAAGGCAGAAATTTCCTTTCTTTATAAGGTCTCTGGTCATGCAGATTAAGATCACCCCATCTCAGTTTGGCCATGCCTTGATTAATAATAACATCTTCAAAGGATCCTATTTACAAGTGGGTTCACACCCACAGAAGTGTGGATTAAGGTTTGAACATGTCATTTGTGGCGTGCATAATTCTGTCCTCAACAGGACTGAATCTTCATATTCCCAGCACCTGATACAATACCTGACAGATGGCAGATGCTCAGGAAGTGAATGAATGAACTAATCGCTTTGGGGCTTTGTACAGGTCAGTGAACAAAGAGAATTGTGTCCTAGAAAGATCATTTTAAGTGTAATGTGAAAGAAAGGATTGCGACAAAAAGTCCAGCCAAAATAAGTTGTCTAGATCTGTGGCTGCTTATATAGGTTAGCTTGTTTGTTTATAAATGATATACATCAGTTCCAAAAACACTGATCTACTCATTAAAAAAACACACATAAAAATAGAGATTTTAATAGGAAAAATAATAAAAATAGAAATTCTGTTTTCTTCCTCTGATCCAGTAGAGCCCATTATGGAAATCAGTGCTTCAGACGATGAGGACTGAACCATAGCAGTAACAAAGGAGATGGAGAGGAGCAGCATATGTGAGGAAGTGATGGCTGTGCCTTCTGTACAGCACAAGAGCTAGATAGCAGCCAGCCCTGCTGATGAGGACTGCCTACGGATTTAGATTGGCCCTCAAATGCTGTCCCAACACAGAGCTGGACACATTCCACTCTCTGACCCACATAGAGGAAACCTGGTAAATACACCTCATCCAAGAATACTTGGCACTTGGCAGGATAAATCAAGGGTGAGGCTAGACGGGAAAAGGGGGGGGGTAGGTATCTGGAAGAAATGTAATCTAGGTCAAGGCAAATCTCAAGAGGCTAACTGCCTTTTGCTGACGGTGTCTACTGACCTGGGTCTACCTGCCTGTGGTAATCCCACCTGGTGCTCAAGCTGTGCAACAAATTTACAGTTTATTATCCCCTCCAGTAACAGAGAGAAGATGAAGGGGTGGTATCCAAGACGCTCATTCAAACTCATGATTCACCTAGGAAATTCCAATGGCAGGGACTGTGTCTTATCTGTCTGTCCGGACTTCATACCACCCATCAGACATAATGGTAACAATACCACTACCCTTTACTGAATACCTACCACGTGCCAGGCATTACACCAGGAGTCTTACATATAATACCTCAATTCATCCTCACAACATGAAGTAGGCTTTGTGTATTCCCTATTCTCATTTTATAAACAAGAAAAATGAGGCTTAAGGATATCAAAGATACATATCAAATGATTGTGTAAAAACTGAGCTGAGAATCCAGGTATATCTGACTCCAAATACATTAGGATTGTACTAGAATCACTCAGCCTCATGTAGATATGGGGATCCCCAGACTTTTGTCCCAGCTTCCTTCATGGCCTCATCTCTCCCAATACCTGCACCCCCATGTGCTGTGCTAAGTTATATTAAACTTCCTGCTGTTTCACAATACACCATCCTCTCTCTCTCATGCATCCCAAATTTGAATGTCAATGGTGCTGGTCTACAGACGTTGGTTTGGGTAAGAAGGACCCAGATTCATTAGAAATACAGATCTTAAGCCCCACCTCAGACCTACTGAATCAGAATCTGCATTTTAACAGGACACCCAGGTGATTTGTATGTGCATTATAGCTTGAGAAGTTCTGGTCTTAACCTGCAATACTCTTTTCCTAATTTCTCACTTGGAGAAATATTATCTGAGCATTTATAACATGCTAAGCACTGTGCTTAGAACTGAGGACACAAAGTCAAATTAACCACAATGTGTAAACTCAAGATGAAGACAATATATTCATGAAATACATGTAAATAAGTAGTATTTTTTAAAGTGTGAGGGCTAGAAGTAAACCCCCTCATTTTCAGATTACACGATCCTATACGTAGAGAATCCTACGCATATGTAGAGAATTAGCCTCACCCTTGATTTATCCTGCCAAGTGTCAGCTAATCGTGGATGAGGTGTATTTACTAGGTTTCCTCTATGTGGGTTAGATAGTGGAATTTGTCTAGCTCTGTGTTGGGAAAGCAGTTGAGGGCCAATGTAGATCCATAGGCAGGCCACAACAGCAGGGCTGCCTGCTCTCTAGCTCTTGTGCTGTACAGAAGGCAGAGCCATCACTTTCTCAAATATAAATGTATTCACCAAAGTGGCAGAGTACAAGCACAACATGCAAAAACAAGTATTGTTTCTATATATGAGTAATGAACAATCTGAAGAGAAATCAAGAAAAATATTCCATTTACAATAGCATCTAAAAGAATCAAATATTTAGGAATGAATTTAACCAAGAATATAAAGGTGCTGTACATGGAAAACTGTAAAATGATGTTAAAAAAAAATTAAAGAAAACTTAAATAAATGGATGTTCCATGTTCATGGACTGGAAGACTAAATATTGTTAAGATGTCAATTCTACCCAAAGTGATTTATAGATTCCATGCAATCCCAATAAAAATTCCAACAGTCTTTTTTGCAGAAGTGGAGAAGCCAATAATCAAATACACATGGAGGGGTTAGGGACTGTAAATAACGAAAGCTATCTTGAAAAGCAGAATGAAATTGAAGGACTCACTCTTCCTGATCTTAAGACTAACTATAAAGCCACAAAACAGCATTGTACTGGCACAAGGTCAGACATAAAGATCAAAAGAATCAAATTAATAGTTCAGAAATTAAACCTCACATCTATGGTCACTTGACTTTTTATAAGATCCAACTTGACTCAATTGGAAAAGAATAGTCTTTTCAGCAAATGTTACTAGGAAAAATGGATCTCCATTTGTAAAAAAATTTAAAAAGAAGAAGAAGAAGAAGGACCCATACCTCACACATTACACAAAAATCAACTCAAAATGGATCAAAGAGCTAAATGTAAGAACCAGAACTATAAAACTCTTAGAAGAAAACATATTCAGGAACTTATGTTTGGCAATGGTTTCTTAGACTTTACACTCAAAGCACAACCAACAAAGGTAAAAATAGATAAATGGGGCCTCATTAAAATGAAAAATATTTGACACCAAAGGACTTTATCATGAAAGTAAAAAAAGACAACTTACAGAATGGGAAAAAATATTTGGAACCACAGATCCAATAAGAGCTTAATATCTAGAATATATAAAGAACACCTACAACTCAACAACATGAGACAAATACCCAATTAAAAATGATAAAAACAAACATTATTATGCCTCACTCATATGGACTAACTCTATTATAAAAACTTGGTGAACTGAATTAAAGAGCATGGGTTATCAGGTTGGGGCCTATTATAAAGGGCCCTAGTTTGTAAGCGCTTATAGCAGTCACATATATTCAGGAACTGTAACTGTTATTTCTAAATTTATAAATACCCAGAAATTTCTGGTATTTATGTAACACCTGAGACTCAAGAGTTTCATAGCTCTGAAGCTATCAAAGTCAGCCCTATCCCATACAGGTACTGTTTAAAAAATTGAAAAGGGGATCAAACTTTGACTAGAGTTATGAACAAAGCTGATCTGGATAGGACTAAGGTAAATCAGAGTACAGAGTAAAGGATGATATGATCCTTATTTGAAAACTTCAACTTCTGTGTGAGACCAAAGGGAGAGATGTTTATTTGGTGCAAAATTTATATTTTGGGTAGTCTGTTACCTAATTTAACTCGTATGTCTTGAATAGGGCATGAGATCATGTTGGTTTGTACAGGTTAGTGTGATGCCCCAATATATCCCAAAGTAATTTGGGCAGTGTGCCAGTTTGAATCTTTTGTGGACCCCAGAAAAGCCATGTCTTTTAATCCTTATTCAATATTGCTGGGCAGGAGCTTTTCATTGTTCCCATGGAGATGTGACCCACCCAATTGTGGGTGGTAACTTTTAATTAGATGGTTTCCATGGAGATGTGTCTCTACCCATTCAGGGTGGAGTTGCTTATTGGAGCCCTTTAGGAAGGAACCATTTTGGAAAAAGCTTTAGAGTCACGAGTGCTCATGCAGCCAGAGATCTTTGGAGATGAAGAAGGAAAATGCCCCCAGGGGAGCTTCAAGAAACAAGAAGTCAGAAAAGAAAGCTAGCAGACTTTGCCACGTGCCTTTCCAGTTGAGAGAAAAACCCTGAAATTCATCCGCCTTTCTTGAGTGAACATAACCTCCTGTTGGTGCCTAAATTTGGACATTTTCATGGCCTTAGAACTGTAAGCTTGCAAATTAATAAGTTCCCCTTTATAAAAGCCATTCTGTTTCTGGTATATTGCATTTCAGCAGCTAGCAAAATAGAACAGGTAGTGAATAAAAAGTATTTGCAAAGTTCCCTTGGGGAACCGGGAAGAAAGGAGGAAATATTCAACTTCCCCATCTGGGGAATTCCTGATATTCTCACAAGCAGTGGGGACAACCAATTCAATAGGCTGAGCTTTCAATCTTGCAGTTCACCCCTATGAAGCTTGTTCCTTCAAAGGAGAAGATAAGCCTACTTATAATTATGCCTGAGAGTCACCTTTGAGAACCTCTTTTGTTACTTAGATGTGGCCTCTCTCTCCAAGTCAACTTGGCAGGTGAACTCTCTGCCCTACCCCCTACATGGGACATGACTCCCAGAAGTGTAATTCTCCCTGGCAATGTGGGACAGAACTCCTGGAATGAGTGAGGACCTGGCATCATGGGATTGAGAAAGCCTTCTTGACCAAAAGAGGGACGAGTTAAATGAGACAAAATAAAGTTTCAGGGGCCAAGAGATTTCAAACTGAGTCAAGAGGTTTTCCTGGAGGTTGTTCTTATGTAGGATATAGATACCCCTTTTTAGTTTATGGTGTATTGGAGTGGCTGAAGGGAAGTACCTGAAACTGTTCAGTTGTGTTCCAGTAGACTTGATCCCTGAAGACAATTTTATAACTATATAGCTTTTACAGTGTGACGATGTGATTGTGAAAACTTCATGTCTGATGTTCCTTTTATCCAGGGTATAGACAGATGAGTAAATAGATTTGGATAATAAATAAATAAATAATAGGGGAGATAAGGGGTAAAATTTTGGGTAGATTGAAATACAAGAGATCAATGAGAGGGAGGGGTAAGGGGTATGGGATGTATGAGTTTTTTCTTTTTTCTTATTTCTTTCTCTAGAGTGATGCAGATGTTCTAAAAATGATCATGGTGATGGATATACAACTATGTGATGATATTGTTAGCTACTGATTATACACCATGTATGGACTGTATGTGTATGAAGATTTGTAAATAAAAATATTTTTTAAATGTTCAAAAGACCTGAAAAGACATTTCTCTGAAGAAGATAAACAAATGGCCAATAAGCAAATGAAAAGATGTTCAACATTACTATTAGGAAAATGCAAATCAAAGCTGCAATAAAATACCACTTCATATCCACTACAATGGTTATTATTGAACAAATGGAAAATAACAAGTGTTGGAGAAGATGTTGAAAAATAGGAAAACCCTTCCATTGTTGGTAAGAATGTAAAATGGTACAGCCACTTTGGAAGATGGTTTGGTGATCCTTCAAAAATGTAGGTGTAGAATTACCATATGACCTGGCAATCCCACTTCTAGTTATATACCCAAAAGAATTGAAAGCAGGGACTCAAAATGCATAGATGTTCATAGCAGCATTATTCACAATGGCCAAAATATGGAAGCAACCCAAGTGTCCATCAACCAATGAATGGATAAACAAAATGTGGCATATATATACAATGCAGTATTATTTAGCCATGAAAAGGAATGAAGTTCTTATACACATGACAATGTGGATGATCCTTGAAGACATGGAGTAAAATAAACCAGAAACAAAAGGAAACATACTGTATGATCTCACTGACATGAACTAATGCAAAGGTAGTTCAACACAAGAAAATTAATTAATGTAATACACCACATTAACAAATCAAAGGGATATAACCACATGATTATCAAAATTGATGCAGAAAAGGCATTTGACAAAATCTAACATCTTTTCTTGATAAAAAGACTTTGAAAGATAGGAATAGAAGGAAACTTCCTCAACACAATAAAGGGCATATATGAAAAATACTCAGGTAACATCATCTCAATGGTTAAAGACTGAAAGTTTTCCTTCTAAGATCTGGAACAAGATAAGGATGCCCACTGTCACCACTGTTATTCAACACTGGGCTAGAAGTTCTATCTAAAGCAGTTAAGCAAGAAAAAGAAATAAAAGGCATCCAAATCAGAAAGCAAGAAGTAAAACTTTCACTTTGTAGGTGACAAGATCCTATATGCAGGAAGTCCAGAAAATCTACAACAAAGCAACTAGAGATAAGAAATAAGTTCAGCCAAGTGTTGGATACAAAATCAACACACAAAATCAGTAGAGTTTCTGTATACTAGTAATGAGTAGTATAAGGAGGAAATCAAGAAAAAATCTACTTACGATAGCTGCTAAAAAAATCAAATATCTAGGAATAAATTTAACCAAGGATATAAAGGATTTATACATGGAAAACTACAAAACATTGCTAAAAGAAATAAAAGAAGACATAAATATACAGAAGGGCACTCTATGTTCATGGACTGGAAGACTAAGTATCATTAATATGTCAATTCTACCCAAATTGATTTATAGATTCAATGCAATCTCAATCAAAATCCCAACAGTCTACTTTACAAAAATGGAAAAGCCAATCATCAAATTCATTTAGAAGGATAAGGGCTCCAAACAACCAAAAACATCTTGAAAAAGAAGAATGAAGTTGGAGGAGTCACACTTCCTAGACTTTAAGCATATTACAAAGCTACAGTGGTGCAAACAGCATGGTACTGGCATAAAGATAGATATATTGACCAATGGAATCAAATTGAGAATTCAGAAGGAGACCCTCAAATTTATGGCCAATGGATATTTGACAAGAGTGCCAAGTCCACTTAATTGGAACAGAACAGTCTTTTCACCAAATTGTGTCGGGAGATCTGATATCCATATTCAAAAGCGAGAAAGAGGACCCCTATATCATACCTTATATAAGAATTAACCCAAAATGGATCAAAGGTCTAAATATAAGAGCCAGAACCATAAAGCTCCTAGAAGAAAATGTTTCAGGATCTTGTGTTAGGCAGTGGTTTCTTAGACTTTACATACAAAGCACAAGCAACAAAGAAAAAAAGATAAATGGGACCTCCTCAAAATTAAAAACTTTTGTCCTTAAAAGGACCTTGTCAAAAATGTGTAAAGGCAACCAACTTAATTGGAGAAAATATTGGAAACCACATATCAGATAAAGGTTTAATGTCCAGAATATATAAAGAAATCCTACAACTCAACAATAAAAAGGCAAACCACCCAATTTAAAAATAGGCAAAAGAATTGAATAGACATTATTCCAAATAAGAAATACAAAATGGCTAAAACGCTCATGAAATCTTTCATCACTAGCTATTATGGAACTGCAAATCAAAACCAGAAGATATTTTTTCACACCTACTAGAACGGCCACTATTAAAAAAATAGAAAACTGCAAGTGTCGGGGTAAATACTCATTCACTGCTGGTGGAATGTATAAAGGTACAGCCACTATGAAAGACATTTTTGCAGTTCCTCAGGAACCTAAGTATAGAATTGTCATATGATCTGGCAGTCCTGCTACTAGGTGTATACCCAAAAGAACTGAAAGTAGGGGCTCGAACAGTCATTTGTACACTGATGTTCATAGAAGCATAATTCACACTGGCCAAAAGATGGAAGCAACCTAAGTGTTCATCAACCAATGATTGGATGAACAAAATGTGGTATATAAATACAATGGAATATTATTCAGCAGTAAGAAGAAATGAAGTTCTGATACATGCAACAACATGAATGAACCCTGAGGACATTATGCTAAGTGACATAAGCCACATGCAAAAGGACATTATTGTATGATCTCACTGATTGAACCACTTATAATAAACAAACTCATATCATTAGAATCTAGAATATAGGTTACTAGGAGATAGAATGGGGGCAGAGAATGAGGAGTTGATGCTTAATTTGTGCAGAATTTCTATTTAGGTTGATTGTAAATGTTTAGAAATAGATGTGGTGATGGTGGCACAGTACTGTGAGTGTAATTAACAGTGCTGAATTATGTGTGTGAATAATTGAAAAGGGAAATTTTGGGTCGTGTTTGTTACTAGAAGGAAAGTTAGCAGATAAAACCTGGGACTGTATAACACAGTGAGTGATGGACTGTGTCAATGATCACTGTGGTTAATAGTACAAATATAAGAATGCTCTTTCACAAATATTAACACGCACTATACTATTACAAATTATTAATATTAGGGTGGTATATGGGAAAATACAACCAATGTAAACTATGGACTATAGGTAACGGTAATATTTTAATACTCTTTCATCAATTGTAAACAAAGATACCACACTAATGCAAAGTATCAACAATAGGAGCATATATGGGAACACTGTATTTCTGTACATGACTTTTTTGTAATCCTACAACTTCTCTAACTAAAAAAAAGCAATAATTTAAAAACATATAAAGTGAAAGAAATTATACACAAAGTAATACATATGGTATGATTTCATTTGTATAAAATACAAATATAAATGAATCTATAGAGACAGAATTAGATTAGTGGTTATGTAGAGCTGGAGAAGGATAGAGGGATTGAGAAGTGACTGCTAAGGGGTATGGGATTTTTCTTTTTGGAGTAATGAAAATATTCTAAAATTGATTGTAATGATGAAGATACAACTGTGTGATTATATTAAAAGTCACTGATTGTACACTTTAGCTGAATGGACTGTATGGTATCTGAATATATCTCAATAAAACTGCTTTTTTTAAAAAAAGCAACCACACCAAAATGATAGAACTATAAAACACAAAGAATTGAACCCTAATGTAAACAGTGGCTAAAGTTAATAACATAATTATAACATTATTATATCATCCATTGTAACAAAGATACTACACTAACGCAAAATGTTAATTATAGGGAAAACTGTGTTTGTGAGAGGAAGGCATAAGACATACTGGAACTCTAATTCCTGCATGACTTTTCTATAAACCTACAATTGCTCTATTTTTAAAAAAAAAAGTTTGGGTGATAAGCACAGGATGTATAATCTTATATGCCTCAGTATCTTCAAGCACTAATGGTAATGCCAGGCACCAAGAATGGACTCAATATTTCTGAAAGAAAGTGAACTATATATAAGGAAGGGATGGGAGGAGAGAAGGAATTACAACTAAGCATAATCCCTAAAATGACGATTCAAACGAGGTCTATCCATCAGTGACCTCTCCATAGTGCATCTTCACTTAATACTTGGATACCCCAAGATCAAGATCACTGTGGTTCCCAAACCACCAAATGCTTCTCATGAGACTCACTTTGGCAATGATAGTCACAATCTTTAGGCTACTGGTCTAGAAATCTTGGACTTATCCTTGATTCTTCCTTTTCTTTTGTTCTTTTTATAAATCTATTGTAAAATCCAGTTCTTTTATTCATTCATGTTTCAGACAGTTACTGTGTGTCTTTAGAGATGGAAAATATCATTTGTAGCTGAAGTGCTCAAAGAAGTTCTTACAGGAGTCAGAGTCATAGCAGCTGAGAACACAGAAGTGTCTGGTCAGACAGAAGTCTAAATCTTGGCCTAGTGTAGATCTAGCTGTGACCTTGTGGGAAATTCCTAACTCTTTGCCACTGTACCCTTATCTGGAAAAGAAGATGATGCTATCACTTCATAGACTTATGTGAGAAACAAGTGAGACCCACACAGTGGTTATTATTGTAATTTCCATGGAGCAGTGTGACATTTGAACACGCAATTGGAGGACGTGACTTAAGCCAAGACTGAGAAGTGGAAAGGATGGCGGCCTGTTGAGAGGACAGTGAGTCATCTGCTTGGCCTGGGGCCCAGGATTTGTAGGAAGGAGAGGGAAACAAGGCTAGAAAGACAAGTTGAGTTGACGTGATGGAGTATTTCAATACCAGCCCGAGGGATCTGTGGCACATCTGAGCGCAACAGCAACAACAACTGAAGGTTTCTACAAAAGGAAGAAACATGATCAAAGTTTCTTCTGACTTGCTGTGTTGGTGGAGCGTGGCAGCGATGGAGAGGGAGTAGCTGAAGATGCTTCAGAGTTTCACGCTGGAACGGCACTACTGTCTTCAGCCAGAAATAGAGCAGCTGGGAGAAGACAGTGACTTTTAGGTAGAGAGTGAACTAGGTTTTAGCTCATTGGCATGGAGGAGCTAGAAGTACATTCAAAGAGGGTCACCTAGCAGGCAGGTTTTAGGAGGGATATTGAGGCTGGAGTGACAAACCTGGGAGGTACCCACAAAAGATAACAGTTGAAGTCATTGACATGGGAAAAGTCCCTCAGGGAATTCAGAGAGAGAAGGTAGGAAGGAAAGACCCTTAGGAAATACTACTGTGTGGGGAAGAGGAAGGCAAAAGGGATCAGAGAATCTAAGAGGAGAATCAAGATTTGCAGAATTATGGGATTAAAGGAAGAAGAGGGCCAACGCCTACAGATAAGGACTGAGAAAAAGACTTTGAATGTGGCAATAAAACAGGCATAGGTGACTTTCTACAGGACAGCTGAAGATCGAGGCTATCTTTTAGTCTCCACAGTTTAATGTAATACGAGGCTGGTGGGAAAAGTTTGATAAATATTGGCTACTTGAAACAAATGCCAAATCTTAGGCTGACGGACTTCTGCAAAGGAGCCTGAACCCATTGCCATAGCCACTCCCTGTTGAGCTTTATAGCCTGGTCTGGAAGAGAAATTGGTTACTCTGAATATGAAGCAGGGAAGGGCGGGTATGCAAGCAAACTGGGGTTGATGATTTAATCCTGTACCCTTGGACCCTGAGGATTCATTTAACCCCATTGCCTGCCTCTACCTAAATTAGACATTTTCAACAGTCCCAGCAGCAACTCCTCAACAACTTTTGATAGTCTGTTCTACATTTTCTAAAAACCCTTGCCAAGGTCAAGCAGAAAATAGGCCCTTGTCACCCAGAGTTTCTAAAAAGCTCACTTGACAAATTAAGTCATGAGTCAACTAATGGGAAAAATAAAGTCAGAGATCAGTCTGCTTCTGTAGGAATGGCGCGCTGGGTCATCTGCAGCAGAGATGGTTGATTGTAAAGGAGGCAGCAGAGGCCAGGATCCTGGAGAGTGTGCTGAAGGGTCTTAGCTCGAGGAACTGAGGAGCTCTGTCAGGCACAAGAACATCAAAAGCATGGAATACAAAGTCGCATTTGTGCTGTGCCCTGAGAATAAACTCGCATGCAGTTATTCACAAGGAATGGTTGTCTTCAAGGTCTTATCGCTAAAATTTTTTCATTTCTTGGTGTCTAAAAGTGAGAGGCTTGAGATCTTATACAGTGCTCAGATACAAAGGGCATCCCTTCACATCAAGGAGGCACACTGGAGAAAGAAAAAAAAGAGTGGGAGGACAAAGAGGTACAGCGCAGGAAGAATTAAGATAAAAATAAATACAGTAGTTAATGGGACAGAGCTCATACTTACGGAAAATAATGTTTTATCAGATTTTTCAGAATAATTCTGAGCATTTATTAAGTGGCTCCTGGATGCCAGGCTCTAGGCTCAGCAACAAGGATATGATGACATATCCCCATGAGGAGCGGAACAGCCTATTGAGGGAGACAAGTGTGAGCAAACAACTGTGAAACCGCATGAAAGGTGCTAACAGAGGCAGGTGCATGATGCTAATAGAGGCAAGGGAGATATCTCTGCCAAGAGGGAAAGAAGCATTGAAGAGCAGCAGAGAGAAACCGTTTTACTTCGGGGCACTTTATTTGGACTGTATGTAGTGATCTATTGGCATTTGCAAAATGAATATTCCATGAATGAAAAGAGCCTCCAGCAAGCAACCGGAAAGGTCCCTGTCACGAGGTAATTTGCTGAGGCACAAATGTGAATGGCCTACTAGGAGGCAAGAGTGTGCTTGCCAGCCACACCACTAGCGAATGGACCACACTCAACACCTGGCATTCAGAACTCAGCACAGCTTAGCTTTTCTCTTCTCATTGACATCTACACAATTCTCATACTGTAATTAAAAAAAAAAAATTTCTTTGGAAAGTCACAGAAATATAAAGTCAATAAGACAGGGATATAATGAAGAAAGGAGATTGATTTAATAGCAAAATTTATTTAGATAGTTTTAGACATGGCCTTGGCCCCATATTTATAGAACCATTAGGAGTCTGAAAGGATCCCTTACATTTTTCAGTTACACTTTACTGCATTTTATGGTAGAAATTATATGCCATGGTGACATTCCTGACTTTGGAGACTCGGAAAGGTCATGGGATAAACCCTTTGAGAATGTCAAGGGTCCAGCTCTGTGCATAATCAGCTATATTTTATTGGCACTCTACTAAATATAACAAGTTCTCACTCTAAGTTTGAAAATTAAAGTGTGTCCTCCTTCACATGCTTTCCCTATAATTTGGGGAAGTTATTATCGCCCTTCCCTGTTTATGAAAGTTTCATATGTACCACCAGAAGCCAGAGGAAGATGTTTATCCATAAAGCTGAAATCTAAAAAATAACTCAAATTACAAAATATAACTAAATTACCCAACTGAATCCTTCCTCCATTTCCTAGTACCTAATAGCCACTAAAACTCAAACTCTGGCCCCTCTCCAAAATACCCTCCAAGTATCTTGAACTTACCATGACCTGCGTCTATTTCTCTTTTCTTGCTGTGGCTATTAAGGCTCTAAGTACTTAATCACCGAAGCCAGGAAACACACAGCTGGCCTAGACTAGACTCTCCCTCTCACATCTAATCAGTTATCAACTACAATCAATTTTACCTCCTAAATGACTCTCAAACACTGCCAGGCCTCTCCAGCTGCATGGCACTGCCCACTGCCCTACATCCATCCACTGTCACAATATCCTGACACCCTAACTCCCAAGTGTCCTTCCTACATCCTCCACATTGATACAGAGTAATTTTTCTCAAAATGCAAATCTTTTCTTCTCTGGCTTCCACTGAAGATCATGATAGAGTCGTAACAATGGCTGGTTCCTTGTCAATGATTCTGAAGTCCATTTTCTACAGTGTCACTTTAAGAAACACCTTGACTGTGACTTGTTTATGCCCTTGAACATTTCTATGTTCTTTCATACCGCGATGTGTTTCACATTTGCCAAACTTCCATCCTATGCTGTCCTTTCACTTATCTCTTCTTGGCAAATTTCTATCAGTCCTTCAGAATCTAATTAAAATGTCACTGATTGTGTAAAGGGTCACGTGTAAATCTCTCACCGGTTGTCCTATCTCAGCTCCCACAATACTGGATACACTTCCCTATTAAAGCATCACAACTTACTGCAACAACTTGTCAAAAGGATTATCTTTTCCAAATATCTTTGACTCTCTAGTATGTCACACAATGCCCAGCACCCGGCAGTTGGTCAGTAAGTGTTTACTGAATGAAAGGACCTACAATTGAAGTCTGTGGCTACAGGTAAAATGAGAAAGAGTTGTCATCAAAGGGCAATAACTGTTTTTTTTGTTAAATATAAAATGAATCAGGGGTGCAGGGTGGTTCAGTGGTAGAATGCTCACCTTTCATGTGGGAGACCAGGGTTCAAGTTCCAGACCGTGCACCAAAAAAAAAAAAAAAAAAGAAAAAAAAATCATGATGTCAGAAAAGTTAAAACAAGGATGAGGAGTGCTTTTATATCTCAACTGATTCTTCAATTGCTCATCACCTCTGTCCTAACTGGACTAATTTCAGCCAGCATCCTACAGCCTGCTGAAGTGAGAGTATTTCACAGTTGGGCACCAGCTCCAGCAAATGTTCAGTGATTACGGAAGAAATACTTCAGAAGAAGCTATTGGATTTGAAAATATAGATGCAAAAAGATGCCTAATAAGATCATTTGCTATTTTTTGTTTGTTTGTTTGGCGCATTAGACCATGCTATCAGACACATAGCATTGGTCATACTGTATACAAAACGTCCAATATCTGTGAAGGCAGTTTCCACAGCACAATTTCAGTGAGACTATTTTTTGTTCATTCTTTCACAGACAACTTCTGGGCAGCCACTATGTGCCAGTATCTGGCAGAGCTCTGGAGAAGCAGTGATAAGAACAGGTCCCTGCAACAGAGGGTAAATGGATTATTACAAATGGGCATCTTAAACTTTTACTAAGCATTTCCCATTTAAATCCTACGCGGTTCCAAAACTATTCTGACGCTCCCGTATACTCAGCAGGCCACAGCTACCTTAGTTAACCTCAAGAAGGATGCTGAGCATTCTAACCCAGATAGATGACCACGCTAGGAACAACCTGTCTCAAGACACAGCGACATTCAAAATGCGGTATTTTCAAACCAGGGTTAAGTCCACCACTGCTCTAATTCTCCATGTGTGGTGTTCTGTTCAAAGAGCGTTTTCTAAGAAGAGATTTGGATGGAGGGAAATGGGTAACAATTGAGCTCCTGCTTCAACTGGCATTTGGGGGACCTGGTGTAGGGCACGGAGGGATTCTTTGGTGTAGAGGGTTGTGTATGTGTGTGTAGTGGTAGAAAGAAATACACTGCACTTAGTATAACTGCTGAAGCCCTGACTTCTGCCTTCTTCAAGGGCTTGGAAACCTAGACAGATATACTAAGAGGTACAAGAGGAGCTCAAACCTAGCTCTATCTAACAAGCTACATTACAAACAATGCAACAATCTCAATAAACTGCCTCCTCTATCCCTTCCGCTGCCCCACTCACTGCACCAGCCCTTACCGAGCCAGACTCTGGACAGCGCTGCACCCTCCCCGGCCCCACCCGCGCCCGGTTCCAGCCCTCCTTGGGGCGCCACCTACCGCGGCCCAGCCTCCGCCCCACGTGCCGAGCCCCACCCCGGCGCTAGCGGCCCTTTAAACACCCCCACACTTACTTATTACTCCCTCCCCCCTACACACGCCCGGACGGCAGCCGGAAAGGGACAAAACTCATGGCGTACAGCCAGTTTCCTCCGCGGAGTACATCCCAGGCTGCCCCAGCCCGTGGGCCACTCGATCCTGGGCCACAGCCCTCTGGGGTCCGCCAGTTCGGACTACAGGGCCGTGGAGCGACAGCGGGCCGGGTTACTGGGCGGGGCCGGCGAGAGCGCGGGTCCCCGCCGCCGCCGCCTCCGCCTCCGCCTGGCGCTCGGGCGGCCCGCTCGCCCGCCGCTGGGTGCGCTGCACGCGGGGGGCAGCCGTGGTGCAGAGGTTCATGCAGCGAAGGCGGCGGCGGCGGCGGCGGCTGCTGCTGCTGCTACTGCTGCCGCCGCGGAGGCAGACAGACCCGGCGCTGCCGCCGCCGCCCTCCCCCGGCTTCATGCCTCCGCCGCCTCCTCCTCTTCTCCGGAGAGGGGCGGGGGGCTCCGGCCGGGGGTGGGCACCACTCCTCTCAGCGCGGCTCCCCTCCCTGCCCTTCCGCGCGGGCGCTAGAGCTGGCGGGGGCGCCCGCCGCCTCCTAGGAGCGCACGCTCCGCGCGCCCTGCGGGAGAGAGGGGGCGGGCGTGGGCGTGGGCGGGAGGGCGTCGGGGCAGCGAGAACCCAGTGCGACTGCTAGAGGAGGGGGCTTCCCCGGAGGATGCCCGGCGGCCGCTCCCCTCTCCTAGACCCGAGCTGAGCCGGACCGGGAGCGAGCAGTGCGTCGCCATGCCGGCGTGACGGGCGCCCCCGGCTGCCCGCGCGGGCCCCCGCGCTGCCCCGCGCCGCGCCGGCGCCGGGCGGCAGGATGGGCTGTATCCAAAGCATCACCTGCAAGGCGCGGATCCGGCGCGAAAACATCGTGGTGTACGATGTGTGCGCCACCATCGACCAATGCCCCACGCGCATCGAGGAGACCTCGCCCATCGTCCTGCGCTATAAGACCCCCTACTTCAAAGCCTCGGCCCGCGTGGTCATGCCCCCCATCCCCCGCCACGAGACCTGGGTGGTGGGCTGGATCCAGGCGTGCAACCAGATGGAGTTCTTCAACACCTACAGCGACCTGGGCATGTAAGCGAGCGGCCGCGAGGAGCCGAAACCGGGTTCCCAGCCTCAGTCTGCTCCCTTACCCCTTCCCCAACCAC
>PVIY010032562.1:0-19222 GCA_004026745.1 Myrmecophaga tridactyla
GTGAACAGGCCATCGCCAGCACGAATTCTCGAGCACCTGCCGAGCAGAAGACGTCAGCTGGAGCTTCAGATCCACTGAGCTTTCATCATCAAACTCCCCAACTTAGAGCCAAGCAAACCAAGGCATGGGGTAATGAAGGAATTAGCCCAAAGACGTGGTGTCACTAGGTCAAGTTATCTAAACTTAAACCGTGTCTTTCTGATCCTAAAACCGACTCCCTATGTGTGTGTACATGCACAATGTACGTGCAAATGTGTACTGCCTGTGTGCGTGTCTATGTGTGTTGGGTGTGCATATGTTTCCTGTGTGTGCAGATATGCACGTGCTCGTGCATGTGTGTGTGAGTATTGGGTATGTGAACATGTCTGTGTATATGTGTACTATGTGTGCACATAGGTTTGTGCTCATGCATATATCTGTGCATGTGTGTGTATGTGTATGTATACATATGTCCTGTGCGTGCTTGTGTGTATGTGTGCATGTTGGGTGTGTGCACAATTGCATATTTGCATATACACATACTGTGTGTGCACATATGTGTGTGCTCATGCATGTGCATGTCTACCCGAGGCCCTGATGCCCTCCCATCACTCTTGTTTCCTCCAAGGCACACCCTCAGTGGTCGCTGACACACGGATGTGTGGAGGAAGAAGGAAACACCCATGACCTGGGCAGGGTTTTCTCCAGGTCACTTCTGCTGTGGGGACATTGCTGGACAAGGGGGAAGGCTCCTTCTCAGGGCTAGCAAAGACAAGACTGAGAAACACACCAATGCTCTGGAAAGGAACTCATCGTACTCACCATGTGCTGACTGCAGCCTTTGGGCCAGGCATGCACCTTAAATGCACACCTGGACAAGGTGCAAGCTGGCTTCCCGCCCCATGACGTCCCAGATACGGACAGAAAGAGACAGCTGAGGGCGGGTCTCCCCAAGATCCTGGGATGAGTTGCACACACCAGGGACTTTTAATCAAAATGGCTGCTGCTCTCTCTGCACCTTCCAAGGTGGATGGAAGATACAACTTCCATCCACCTTGGGAAGAAAAGGAGCTGAAACACGGAGCCCTGGGGACAACAGCCAGGACTTTCCAGCAGCTCGACGATTAACCGGGGCACGGTGAGGGTCCACCTCACCCCCGCTGCTCTCCCCACCCTCTGGGGCCTGTGCAGAGAAGGCGGGGAGCGCTTGCTGAACTGCACTGAGGCTGCTGTGCACACGTCCCCTGGAGCGTTGGGACCAGGAGGAGAGGGTGGGTGCAGTGAGACCAGCTACGACGGGGCCAGCCGAGGGGGCCCAGCAGGCCAGCCACGGAGACCGGGCCCTGCCCCTTCTCTGCCCCCGACCAGCTGGGAGAGAGGTGCCCCCAGTGCAGGCCCAAACCAGGACACTCTCCAAATATCACGAATGGCAACCTCTGCATTAGCAGGTCTTGTTTTTGCTGACGTCTAGTGTACAACTCTGCTCAGCATTTGAATAGCATGGCTAAGAGCACTAACAATGCTCTCGTTTCCAAAGAAAGATTTAATTGTGCCTTTCATTTCACTCAACTTCTTCAAAAGATCTTTCCAGCTTGAGTCATTTGGATTGAAGATTCTCAGGATTTTACCTCAGACAAGGATGTCATCTTATCCTTGGAGAAAAGCCAGTAAAAACCCAGGTAATTCTAGCCAAAAGCACAATTGTTTTTGCAAAAACTTTCCAGAGTTATTTAAGGAGAAGGCGCAAGTGCTGAGTCAGATCGCTCTTTTCAGCAATTGTAGAGGTTTCCTGCTTCCCCTCAGGGGACGCAGCCTTAAGTGGCTGGGTTTTGATGAGAAAATGCAGTTTTTTCTCCCAGCTCTTTCCACAGTGCCTTGACCAGGCAGAATCCCCTCAAGGTTCAGCCAGCCCCTGCCTGGGCAGCCCCAGGAGTTCCCCGCACCCAGCGCTGAGCCTGAGGGAAGCCTGCCTGCGCCACGTGCCAGGGGCGTGGAGGGGGTTAAAAACAAGTGTTCATCGGCCCGGGCCACTGACACCTACTTGTATCCAGAGAGTAGAGGGCACAGATTCCATCCCAAATTAGCCCAGTGATGGGTGCTGAGGTTTTCCATGAAATCAGAGCCGTCCACGGCGCCCACTTTCTTAGCTCCAGTTGCCTGCGGGTCAGCGCTCTGGTGTTAACATCCCCATCTCGAGTCGATCATATCGCTGCATATTTCAGGGCTGCTGGATCACAGGGTTCAATCGCAATTTAGAAGGGCTGTGCACCTCGCATTCCACGGCTAGGGGAACAGTTAGGTAAAAAGGAAGGAACACACCCGCTCCTGCGCCCTCCTAAGGGACAAGGCTCCCTCTAAATTCTCCAGTGAAGACCTGGAAGGCTGACCCAGGCCATCTGTGGGGAATCACACCAGTAGGTGTGCGTGCAGTGTATTCCATGAAAGCCACCATTAGGACACACACGCTGCCTGCTGAGTATAGCTGGGGCTATTTTGCCCTGATCTGTGATAATGCATCCATATTTTAAAGCGCATTTTCAGTTGAGGATGTATTTAGAGCAATTCACAATGTGTTGACAACTGTAAATCAGAGTATTGAATTAATTGGGTAATGAATATGGTATAACCATTTCTGTAGCACAGTTGAGTTTATTTTCCTTTACGTCTGTGTGGTAAGTGGACCCTACCCTTTTGAAATGAACAACAAGCTCTGTGCTCAAAACCCAGAGGCTCCAAATTAGATTCCAATGACCTGTCCACTTGTAGCTCAGCTCCGGGCCCGGCCCACCAGCATGCAGCTGTAAAGAGCCCTGCTGTGGCCCTGGTCACTGAGTTCCATGTTTCAGCCTTTGTCTGGGTGTCCACCACCTGTGGGAGCAGCACAGGGAGGCTCCCCAGCTAGCCCAAGGCAGGAGATGTCCCAAAGCTACAGAGCCAGACAAGGGCCAGCGAGCACAGAGAGGGAGCCCCTGGGCCTGCTCATCCCCTTGGGAAACCTGCATGTGAGTCCAGTGGACCTTCCCCGGCCTCCTGGTGAGCAGATAGGCCTGGGACCCTGCATAAGGTGGGGGACACATGGTCTTTGGGGGTGGCTTAAGACTCCAGGATGAGAGGGTCCTAAGAAAGCCTTGGGTGGGCATGCTGCAGGTGCCAACTTCTAAGCCCCTCTCTGTAGGACCCCTGGCTGTAAGAAGAGAGCAGCTTTAACTGGGGAAGTGTGGATTCTAACAAAACAGCCAGGGGGGCTACATTTTGAAGAGGCAGGCCCATCCAGAATAGGGATATTCTCCAAACAAAATTCCCAGGGAAGCCCCTCCATAGTAGTTAGGGAGCTGAGCAGGCTGGGGTCTGCCCACCTGCTCCTAGTCCTCCAGCCTCTCCTCTCCCTGCCCTGGGGTCCTGGACAGGGCTTCTGCCCTTGTGTGCCTCACAGGCCTGGACACAACGCAGAGAAGACAGGCCTCGGCTTAGGAGAGCCTCTTCTCCTTCTGCGAGATCCAGAAATCCTGACTGGCAGCACATGACTCCTGAGATGGAGGTGAAAACCCTGCCCCAGGTGTGAGGCTGGAGGGTCTGGATTCCCCTGCCCCTTCCAGCCTGTGCCCTGCCCCAGCTGCCAACACAGGGCCTCCCAAAGCTGTCCAGGTCCCTGTCCCTTCTCTCTGCAAAGCCCTACCCTGCCCAGGGTCCCTATCTCAACTGAGGCTTCCTTCTCCAGAGTTTTCTTCAGCTGCCAACCAAGCCCCATAGCTTCATAAAAGGTTCCAGAGAAGTATGTTCTCCAGTGTAAACTGAGATCTTCCTCTGTCAGTTTGGTGAGTTTACTATGTTCCATCCCCCAGGGCAGAAGCCACCCTGTGCAGGGGCCCTCTCTGTCCTCACTCCCCATTACCATCCTGTGCCCAAACACAGCCTGGTATGGCAGGGCTCAGTGCTGAATGGATGGATGGATGCATGCATGGATGGAAGGATGGATGATGGATGGATGGGTAGATGGACGGATGGATTGATGGGTGGATGCATGGATGGAAGGATGGATGATGGAAGGTTGGATGGATGGAAGAATGGATGATGGATGGATGGTTAATGGATGGAAGGATGAGTGATGAATGGATGATGGACAATGGATGGATGGATATGGATGGGTGAATGGGTGGAAGGACAGACAAACAAGCAGATGAACAAATGAATAAGCAAATCAACAAATGTGTGAGTAGCTGCACACATGACTTGCTCAGTCTCACAGACCTGTGCTCTCCTCTCTGGGTTCATGCAGCGACGGCCCATCCCCCCGTGTCCAGCTGCATGTGCAGACAGCTCCCAAACCTCTACCCCAGCTCCAAGCTCCCACGCAGAGATCCAATTGTTCCAATTCGGGAAAGATTTCCCCTTGACTCTTGGCTAGGACCAGAAAACTGGGAGCTGTAAGTATGACAGGGCTGTGTCCTCCTGGGAGGAAGGGTAGAGCTCACAGAACAGAGGGGCTGAGGGCAGGACCACCACTGCCTCCTTCATTGGATGCCTGCTCCTTCTTCCCTCTGTGGCAGCCTCCACGTGATGTGTCCCATCCGGAGGTAAGCCAGCTACTAACCATTCTAAAAACAATGAAACCCAGGCTCACAGTTAAAGCCACTGCCCAGGGTCCCTCTGCCAGAAGGGGCTCTGGCTGCAGCCCGGCTCCCTTGGGCGAAGTCACCTGGTACTCACTCAAATGCCATTGGCATTCCAAGAGGCAGTTGGGCCACGCTCAACAATGTGGTGGCAGGACCAGCTGGGTTGATGAAGGCCAAGTGTGTACCTGGCCAGAAGTTGACGGGGATTGATGGAGCAAGGTGAAGGGTGGGGAGGGCCTGGGAGGACACCAGGGACTGCTGGAGTCAGGAAAGCAGAGAGTGGGCAGTGAATAGCCCAGGCCAGGCATGAAGAAGCAGTGACCAGAGCAGAGGGATGGGCAGGTGCCTCTTGCCATCCTCGGCTGCAGCACCCATATTCAGAGATGCAGGTACACCTCGGGGTTCCCACGAGCCTGTGGATCAAGGAACTGTCTTTGAGAACTTCTGCAGATATGATTCCCTATGATCTGTGAGCCATGTAGGGCTTGCAGGCCCTAAGAAGACTAAAGTGTGGAGCTGGGAGGGAGAAGGGCCACCTGGGCAGGGAGTTGGGGTGCACTTCTGTGTCTCCCATGGCCACCAGCCCCTCTCCTATACAAGGTGGGGTTGGCATCACTTCCTAGAGCAGCCATAATAAAGCACAGCAAAGTTGGGGGACTTAAAGCCACTGACAGGGGTCCTCTCACAGGCCTGTGGGCCAGGACCCACCCCTGGTGTCATGGCCGTGCCCCCTCCGAGGCCTGCAGGGGCCCTTCCCTGCCCTCCTGTGGCTGCAGCACCTCAAGCTTGGCCTACATGGCCACGTGGCTTGCTCTCTATGCCTGTGTCCATGTCCAGCAATCCCCCCCACCCCATAAGGGAGGCAGCCCCACTGGTTTGGGACTGCCCTGCTCCAGGATGACCTCATCTTAACTTGACAACATAATTAATTAATCTGCAATGACCTGATTTCCAAGGAAGCGCCCATTCCTGGATCCTGTGGGGGTGCAGTGGTGGGTTAGGGCTTCAGCACATCATTGGTGGGGTCATAGTTGAACCTGGAAGAGTCGCTGATCCTTGGTTCTGAGTCAGGCCAACAGGACACTAGCAGATGAGAGAGTCACTCAAGAGGGGCCTGGAACGCACTGGGTCAGCTCCTGACCATTTGAGCCTGAGCCTCACCCACAGCCAGACCAAGATCGGCCAAACTAACCAGGCAACCGCACATGATAGCAGACGCTGCACGAGACCAACTGAAGTCATCGAATGCCTCCCACATGCAAGTTAAATAACCACTTCTTACTGTATGTCACTGAGGGTTAGTGGATGTTTGCTATGCAGCGGCATTGTGGCAATTGGTAGCTGATACAATACTGGCTCAGATGACACCACGACTTCTTTCCCAGGAAGTGGCTGCCCTGCAGCCTCCAGTGTGGCATCTGTCCACATCAGAAGACGCCAGAGGTAACAACTCAGCATTAGAAATATTTCCCATCAGCAGCAGTTGCTCAAATTATCAGGAAATGTAAAATAACTTTGCACTAGAGGTTGGCTCTTGGTTCCCTGTTATTCTTTATTTCCTGAGTCCAGTGGTATTTCAGGAGCTGGAGACACAGAGGCTCAGGAGCCCAAACCCTGCCTCACAGCCAGGGTCAGTGGGGGTGGGGGGTAGGAAACCCAACAACTGTGCTTGGTAGAGGGGTTTCCTTCCCCAGGTCCCTGCAGCCCTTGTGTCTGGGTCTGGACAGCTTGAGGCCATGGGGCTGCTGGCGTCTCTGCACTGCTGCCCACACACCCCTGGTCTGGCTGACCCTGCAGTCCTGCGGTCCCACCCAGGCCAGCATGAGAGGCCAGCGGCTCAGGACGGATGTGGGCCTGGCCAGAGGACTGCTGCAGGTGGCCTCCTGATCAACCTCACTAGCTCCAGGGCAGGTGTGGGGCACCTGCGCCACCCCGATCTTGCCAAAAAACCATGAGACCTGTCCACAGAGACAGTGTGTCCTGGGCTCCAGGTAAAGTGGGGACACAAGTCGTCAACCCCGAGAGGCCATGGAGGGCTCTGACCACGATCCCACAGGTGGAGGACAGGGGCTGTGGACCCGACTGCTGAGAAGCCGACATGGAGCTCATGGGAGCCTGCACGTGCCCCAGTAGGGACCACACAGGCACCTTCTCGGAGACCGAGGGTCTGCCGTAGCTGGAAGTCACAGGACACCCCATGGTACCTGCTACAAAGGGACACCTGGCAAGAGGCTCGCTATGTGGGGCTTTGCCGCCTAGCCCAGGACACACAGGTGATGAACTAGTGCCACTCCTCCAACCCCCAGGTTGTCCACAGCCCACAGCTTCCTGCCAAAGCCCCTTGCACAGACGGGGAGCTAGAAGGGCTCAAAGGGACAGGGCAGTGGTCAGCCATGGCTCTGTGGAAAGGGAGCGGGGTGGGGGTGGGGGGCTAGGGGAATCCATGTGGACAAAATAGCCTGGAAAAGAAACGGAAATGACAACACATGTGGCCATGCTGTCTCTGGGGGCAGAAAGGGCCCAGCCTGGCTGGATTTTAACTACTTTCAAATCCAAGCCAGTTGTGAGCTGCAAAAAATGCCCGCCGGGCCCGGGCTGCACTGGCTGGCAGGCTCAGCCCGGAGAGAAGGTTTCCCACGCCATCCACCTGGCCCATCCCTTGCAGGGCCCCCGGGCACAGCGCGCTCTCCTGGCAGGAGCTCGGCCATAACGCAGGTGAGGCACGTGCTGAGCACCTGACCAAAGGTCTCCATTGTGCTGCTCAGCAGCCACTGAGGCTCAGAGTTTGTTATAATTTCATGGGTAATAGATCACATCACACATGAGAAGAATCTGTAATTTGGAGATGAAGAAAAACAGTTTATTAATGTTAATAAATCCGCCAATAAAACTTCCAGGAGGACCCACAGTGATAAATTGAATAATTATGAGTATAATTATGACTAACTAGAAGTATAATTTCATGCTAATGCAATAATAATGACACAAAAGTGTAGATCATGAATTTTAACTGCTTAGTTATTTCGCATTTCCATAAGTATGAACAAAAAAAAAAAACCTCTCTGAAATCTGATCAAATTATGGTTGACTGGGAAAGAGAAAGTGTTCTTGGTTTAAAAAGACAACGTTTTGATTGTCTTTACTGGATTGCAAAAAAGTCTTATGCTAATTAGAAACTTGAAGATGCTGAAAATTCAGGAAATAGATACTCAGTAGTACAATGTTTCTCTGAGTTAAAAATAAATCTGATTAATCCACTGTTTTCTCATCCTTCAGAAAGATGAAATATCATGGGGAATGAGGAGAGATGAAAGGGAATTTGCATGACCTGTATTTCATGATGACAAATGTTGCAGGAAGAAATAAACTGACCCATACAGGTGTGCATGGCTCAACCCAATGACACATCCGAGGAGGTTGAAGATAAACCCAAATCAACACCTGAAGGGCAGGATGACAAGGCAATGCAGGTAGGCAGTGTTCTCGTGTCTGGACTCAGCAAGGTTTCCCAAAGCACTTCATCCCAAGTGATTAATTAATTTAATAAACTAATTGCAAGGGAGCTCACCAGGATGGACATGTAGCTCGGGCAATCACTCAAGGAAAAGGGGGAGCTCTCATTGATCGAAAGTGCCCCCCAGGCCAGGGTGGCCACAGCCCCTGTCCTGGGCTTCCCCAGCCTGTGTTACATCTGCAGCGCTCTCCCCATGGCTGCCCAAGGATGCAGCTGGCCTTTGCTGGCAGAGGGTTTAGCCTCAAGCAGCCACAGCAGGAAGAGATTTCCTCCCAATCCAAAGGGGTGCTTGTGACGGCCTCAGGCATCAGGATCCATAATTTATTTTAAGTAATGGGTAAACGATCACCCCAAGGCTCATTTTACGTCCCTGTCAGTAGTGGCTCCGCGTCCTCCACGTGAGTATGGATGGTCCTTCTTCTCTCCATTTTAGCCATTTTGCTGGATGTGTGGCTGGTTCATGGAAGCTTCATTTAAATGTCCCTAAAGACACACGATGGTAAGCATCTTTTCCTGAACTTATTTGCTATCCATATATCTTCTTTGGTGAAGGGTCTGTTTAAATATTTTGTCCATTTATTTTGCTGGGTTGTTTATTTTCTTATTGAGCTTTGAGAGTTCTTTATACATTCTGGATGCAGATGTTCTATTCAGACTTGAGAGTTGCAAATATTTCCTCCCAGTCTGCAACTTGTCTATTTATACTATTGATAGTGTTTTGAAGACCAGAGTTCCCAATTTTGATGAAGTCCAATTTATCATATATTTCTTTTATGTATTTTACCTTTGAGTGGTATGTATATAAATTATTTGCTTAAACCAAGGTCACGAGGACTTTTTTTTTCCTATATAAACTTCCAGAAGTTTTAGAGTTTTATATTTTGCTGTTAGGTCTATGACATGCAAATGATGAGAGGTATAGATGGAAGTTCATTTTTGCAAATGTATATTCAAATGTTCCAACACCATTTGTGGGGAGGACTGTCCTTTCTTTACTAAATTGTGTTTGCCCCTTTGTCAAGATCAGGTGTTTTTGCATGTGTGGATCTATTTCTGGACTTTCTCTTCTGTTTAACTCATCTATTTGCCTGTTTCTACACAGGTACAGCCCATTTGGATTGCTGTAATTTTGTAAGTCCCCAAATCAGAAAGTATTCTTTTTTTAAAAAAGTCATTTGGGGTATTCTAGATCATTTGCCCTTTCATATGAATTTACAAATCAACTTGTCAATTTCTAAGAAAATGCTGGCTGGGATGTTTTTAATGCAATTTTATTGAGGTATAAAGTATATTTCAGCACGGAAACTATCCAAAGAATATAAACACTGGCTCACAGCATCATCACAGAGTTGTGCATACAGCTTTGTGATCAGTTTTAGAACATTTTCATTACCCCAGAAAATAAACAGAAATAAAAAGATATCCCTAATCCCCCATATTTCTTATCCACCTCCCATTATTGACCCATAGTATTGGTACGGCACATTTGTTACTGTTAATGAGAGAGTATTTACATATTATTTTTACCTATAGTGCATTGTTTACATGTAATAGGTACATTTTTCCCATATACCCTCTTATTAACTTCTTGTAATAGTGTCATACAACTATTCTAGTTATTAAAGAACTTTTTAATATTTGTACAGTTAATCATTGTCCACCACAAGATTCACTATAATAAACATTTCCATGTTTTAACCTCCAACTTTCCTTTTGGTGACATATATGTTTTTAAACTTCCCCTTTTCACCACACTCACACACCGTTCGACACTGCTAATCACTCTCACAGTAACGTGATACTGTGCCTTCTGTCCGTCTCCAGTGCTCAATTCACCCTAGGCAAACAGCCTGCACTTATTAGGCACCTGCTTCCCGTCACTGCTTCAGATCTCCGCGGTCTACCGAGTAGTTGGGTTGCCAGGTCATAAGGCAACTCTACACCGAGCTTCCTGGGGGACCACCAGACCGCCCTGCACAGCGGCTGCCCCATGTCACACTCCCACCCGCGTGAACGAGTGTTCCTAGTTCTCCACATCCTCAGCCCCTGTGGTTGCCTGTTGGTTTACCAGCAGCCATTCTAGCAGGTGTGAGATGAGATCTCATTGTGGTTTTGATTCGCATTTCCCTAATATCTAGTGAAGCTGAGCGTCTTTTCATGTGTCTCTTAGACATCTGTATTCCCACTTCGGAAAAATGTCTATTCCTGTCCTTTGTCCATTTTTGAATTAGGTTGTTTGTCTTTTTATTGTTGAATTGTAGGATTTCCTTATACATATTGCATATCAAACCCTTATCAGATATGTGATTTACAGATATTATCTCCCATTGAGTTGGTTACCGTCTACCCTTTTGAAAAAGTCCTTTAAAGCACTGAAGAATTTGATTATGAAGAATTCCCATTTATCTATTTTTTTCTTTCATTGCTTATTCTTTTGGTGTAAGATCTAAGAAGCTACCTCTTATCACTAATTCTCTTTTTTTTTGCCTATTTTTATTTACAAAAACAGATAATACACTTAGAACCACCAAAAATGGATATCTTAGTTAGCTTAACCATAGGCATATTTAAATAATATATCCATATAATCATTGTAAAGCCTGTGTTTGCATAGTAAGAATCATAAACCAATTTAAAACTAAGACAAGGAAAAAAATCTACAAATTCAGATAGCAAAGTTCCTACATTCTAAATATTAAAAACTAACTTAGATACCATTTGATCAGCTGTCAAAACTGTGAATGCTCTCAAAATATCAAACAGAAAGTTCTTACACATATCTTCATTGCTATAGTAATGACTATGATACTAAATGTTTTCCTTATTTCAGGAAAATATGAAGATACAAATATTTTTACGATTAACATATAGAAAACTTAATCACCTAAAATGGATCTCTTAGTTAGTGTATCCAAAGGCATATTAAAAAAATCTAAGTAATCATCATAAAGCCTGTTTGTACAATATGTTTCATAAATCAATTTAAAATTAAAGCAAGAAAGGAAAAAATCTATAAATACGAATATCAGAGTAACCTGAATTCTAAATATTAAACAGTATCTTAAATACCAATTGATAACTATCAAAACGGTGTGTGTTCTCAAAATAGCAAGTAAAAAGTTACTACAAATATCAATTTTGCTATAGTAGTGAGCTATGTTACTAAATATTTTCAAATTTTTGATTTCAGGAATTTATTTTATCTAATATTACTATAACAGCCTAAAGATTTTTTTAAAACATTTTTAGTTGTAAAATATAACATATATATACAAAGAAAAGAAAGAAAGAAAAGGAATAATTTTCAAAGCACATTTCAACAAGCAGCTTCACAACAGTTCCCTGAGTTTGTCTTGGGTTAACATGCCCTCAACTCAGAGTTTTCCTTCGAGCTGCTCCAAAACATTGCAGTTTTATCGGAGTCTTAATAATGGAATCATACAGTGTCTGTCCTTTTGTGTCTGACTTATTTCACTCTGCATTATGTCCTCAGAGTTCATCCATGTTCTCATGTTTTGGAACATCATTTTGTCTAAATGCTGAATAACATTCTATCATATATACACCACATTTTGTTTATTCACTCATCTGTTGATGGGCACCTGGATTATTTCCATCTCTTGGCAATTGTGAATAGTGTCACTATGAACATCAGTGTACAAATGTCTGTTTGTGTCACTGCCCTCATCTCTTCTGGGTATACACAGAGTATTGTTATTTCTGGGTCGTAGGGCAACTTAATATTTAGTTTTCTGAGGAATCGCCGAAATAATTTCCACAGTGGCTGAAACATTTTACATTCCCACCAACAGTGAATAAGTGTCCCAATTTCTCTGCATCCTCCCCAACATTGGTAGTTTCCTGTTTGTTTAATAGTAGCCATTCTAATAGGTGTGAGATGATATCTCATTGTCGTCTTCATTTGCATTTCTCTTATAGCCAGTGAAGATGAGCAGCTCTTCATATGCTTTATAGCCATCTGCATTTGCTCTTCAGAAAAATGTCTATTCATTTCCCCTGCCCATTTTATAATTGGGTTGTTTGTTCTTTCGTTGGTGAGCTGTATAATTTCTATATGTATACAGGATATCAAGCCTTTATCCGATATGTGGTTTCCAAATATTTTCTCCCATTGAGTTGGCTGCCTCTTCACCTTTGAGGAACAGAAGCTCTTGATCTTAAGGCGTTCCCATTTGTCTATTTTTTCTTTCACAGCTTGTGCTTTAGGTATAAAGTTGAAGAAGCTGCCTCCTATTACTAGATCTTGAAGATGTTCCCCTACATTTATTTCAAGAAGTTTTATGGTACTGGCTGTTTCATTTAGGTCTTCGATCTGTTTTGAATTAATTTTTGTATAGGGTGTAAGGTAGGGGTCCTCTCATTCTTTTGGCTATTGAAATCCAGTTCTCCTATACTCAGACAGAATAGTCTGTCCCAATTCAGTGGATTTGGGGGCCTTATCAAAGATCGAGTGTCCATAAATTTGGTAGAATCTATACTCTCGATTCTATTCCACTGGTCAGTCCTGTCTTTGTGCCAGTACCATGCTCTTTTGACCACTGTGGCGTTATAATAAACTTTAAAGTCAGGAAGTGATAGAACTCCCAGTCCATCCTTCTTTTTCAGGATATCTTTAGCTATTCAAGGTCTCCTTCCCTTCCAAATAAATTTGATAACCAATTTTTCCAAGTCTTCAAAGTAGGTTGCTGGGATTTTTATTGGTATTGCATTGAATCTGTAGATCAGTTTGGGTAAAATTGACATTTTGACAATATTCAACCTTCCTATCCAAGAGCATGGAATATCTTTTCATCTATTTAGATCATTTTAAAAATTTATTTTAGCAATTTTTTGTAATTTTTTGTGTTTAAGTCCTTGACATCCCTGGTTAGGCTTATTTCTAGATATCTAATCCTTCTGGTCATTATTCTGAATGGAATTTTTTCCTTACTTGTCACCTCATATAGGTCATTGCTTGTATATAGAAACATTACTGATTTTTGTATATTTATCTTGTATCCTGCCTTTTCACTGAATTTGTTTATTAGCTCAAGTAGCTTTACTGTAGATTCCTCAGGGTTTTCTAAGTATAGGATCATGTCATCTGCAAATAATGAAAACTTCCTCCTTGGATACCTTTTATTTTTTTCTCCTTTCTAATTGCTCCAGCTAGTACTCCTAATACAATGTTGAATAATAGTGATGACAATGGGCATCCTTGTCTTATCCCCTATCTTAAGGGGAATGTTTTCATTTCTCACCATTAAGCATGATGCTGGATATAGGTTTTTCATATATGCCCTTTATGATATTGGAAAGTTTCCTTCAATATCTAACTTTCGAAGTGTTTTTATCAGGGAGGGATGCTGGATTTTGTCAAATGCTTTTCGGCATCAATCAATATGATCAATGTGATTTTTCCTTTTTGATTTGTTACTGTGTTGTATTACATTGATTTATTTATGTTGAACCACTCTTGCATTCCTGGTATGAATCCCCCTTGATCATGATGTACAATTCTTTTAATGTCAGATGCGATTTGTTAGTATTTTGTTAAGAATTTTTGCATCTATGTTCATTAGGGAGATTGGCCTGTAGTTTTCTTTCCTTATATCATGTTTATCTGATTTTGGTTCAGTATTAGAATGATGTTAGCTTCATAGAATGAGTTAGGTAGCATTCCTTTTTCTTCAATTTTTTGGAAGAGTTTGAGCAGGATTGGTGTCAGTTCTTTTTGAAAAGTTTGATAAAATTCTCTTGTGAAGCCATCAGGTCCTGGGCTTTTTTTTTGTGGGAAGATTTTTGATGACTGATTGGATCTCTTTACTTGTAATTGGTTTGTTGAGATCTTCTATTTCTTCTTGAGTCAGTATAGGTAATTCATGTATTTCTAGGAATTTGTCCATTTTATCTGAGTCATCTAGTTTGTTTGCCTATAGTTGTTCATAATATTCTCTTATGATTTTTATTTAATTCATGATCTGTTATAACAACCCCCCTCTCATTTCTGATTTTATTTCCTTGTGTCCTCTATCTTTTTCTTCTTTGTTAGTCTAGCTAGGGGACCATCAATTTTATTAATTTTCTCAAAGAACCAACTTTTAGTTTTGTTGATTCTTTCTGTTGTTTTGTTGTTCTCCAGTTCGCTTATTTCTGCTTTAGTCTTCATGATTTTTCTTTTTTTATTTTCTTTGGGGTTAGTTTGCTGTTCTTTCTCTAAATTCTCCAGGTAAGCAGTTAAATCCTCAAGTTTTGCTCATTCTTGATTTTTAATAATGGCATTTAGGGCAATGAATTTCCCTCTCAGCACTGCCTTTGTTGCATCCCATAAGTTTTTATATGTTGTATTCTCATTATCATTCATCTCCCAGATATTTACTGACTTCTCTAGCAATTTCTTCCTTGACCCACTGATTATTTAAGAGTGTGTTGTTTAATCTCCATGTATTTGTGCAAGCTCTCATTCTTTGGTGATTATTCATTGCCAAATTTTTCCATAGTAATCAGAGAAAATGTTTTGGATAATTTCAATCATATTTAATTTGTGGAGACTCAGTTTATGTCTGGAGAACATTCCATGCGCACTAGGGAAGAATGTATATCCTGATGTTTGGGATGGGTTGTTGGGCTTGTTTGGATTTATTCAATTTGGAGTTTGCTGGGTCCCTTTGATGTGCATATTCATGTCTCTTATAAGAGTTAAGAAGCTTTCTCCAATTATATCTTGACTAACTTTCCCAACCCTTTGCTCTTCTCTTCTCCTTCTGAGACACCAATAATTCTTACATTTTTGAGCCTCTTGTTATTCACCATTTCTCTAAGATCCAGTTGCATTTTTTCCATCTTTCTTGTTGTTTGTTCTTTTGTGCACTCTAGTTCTATTGCTCCATCTTCTAGCTCACTTTTTCTTCCTTCTGTTTATTCAAATCTACTATTGTGTGCATCCAGTATATTTTTTATTTGGTCTGCTGTATCTTTCATTTCTGTGAGGTCTGCCATTTTTCTATCTAACCTCCCAAATTCTTTATGCCATTCTAGGGTCTTCCTGATATCTTTTATTTCTTTATAAATATCCTTGGGTAGTTGTTCCATATTCTATATCCCCTCTAGAATTTTGATTTGGTCATTTGACTGGGCCATTTCTGCTTGGATTTATGTGTGCTTTCTGATTTTCTGCTGTGTTCTGGGCATTTGTTTATCTTGATATGGTTATTATACAAGTTGGTTTCCTTCCCTCTTCTAAAATTTTGTATTTACTTAGTTTTTGCTGAATGTTTCCTTTTACAGTTTGTTTGTGGTTATCCTCTGCCAAATCAAGCCCAGATCTCATGTAGGGGATGCAGTTCAACTTAAGGGTCTATTATAAGGTAGGCCAGTGTGCACAGGTACTCCAGTGGAAAAACAGCTGACTACCACACAGGTGACCCAACCTGAACTCCTAGCCACGTCTGGCCAGCAGATGGCATGCTTGAGTCTCCTCCTCCCTCAGCCCCGCCCCTGCAGGTGGGAGTGACTCAAGATCTGCTGCTCAGTAGAGAGGCTGCTCCTCCAGGGGGGCTGCTCCACCAGGGGCAGCTGATCAGCTGATCCACAGCGCTGGTGGGCCTGCCAGACACCTCGACTTCTATCATTATATCTGGAAGATGTTTCCCTATGTTTTCTTCTAGGAGTTTTATGGTACTGGGTCTTATATTTAGGTCGTTGATCCATTTTAAGTTAATTTTTGAATAGGGTGTGAGATAGGGTTTTTTAACTATGGATATCCAGTTCTCCCAACACCTTTTATTGAAGAGACCATTTTGAACCAGTTGAGTGGGTTTGGGAGCCTTATCAAAAAGCAATTGACCATAGATCTGAGGGTCTATTTCTGAGCTCTTAATTCAATTCTTTCATCAATTTGTCTGTCTTTATTCCAGTTCCATACTGTTTGACCACTGTGGTTTTGTGTTACACTTTAGAGCCAGGAAGTGTGATAACTCCCACTTCATTCTTCTTTTTTCAAGATATTTTTGGCTATTGGAGGCCCCTTACCCATCAAAATAAAATTGATAATTAGCTTCTCCTTTCTGCAAAGTAATCTGTTGGAATTTTGATTGGTATTGCATTGAATCTGTACATCAATTGGGTAGAACAACATTTAGCCTTCCAATTTTGAATATGGAATGTCTTTCCATTTATTCAGGTCTTCTTTGATTTCTTTTAGCAATACTTTGCAATTTTCTTTGTACAAGTTCTTTACATCTTGCATAGGTTTATTCCTAGATATATATATATATATATATATATATATATATATATATATATATATATATATATATATATATATATATTTTTTTAGTTGCTCTT
The DNA here is from genome assembly GCA_004026745.1 of Myrmecophaga tridactyla. Classification (NCBI taxonomy): domain Eukaryota; kingdom Metazoa; phylum Chordata; class Mammalia; order Pilosa; family Myrmecophagidae; genus Myrmecophaga; species Myrmecophaga tridactyla. The sequence continues at coordinate 16,453 of PVIY010032562.1, forward strand.
GTAAATGGATTTTTTTTTCTTGATAATCTCCTTGGTTAGCTCATTACTAGTGTTTAGAATCACTATTGACTTTTGCATGTTGATCTTTGCTGAACTTGCTTATTAGCTCACATAGCTTTGCTGTCATTTTTTCTGGATTTTCTAAATATAGGATCATGACATTTGCAAATAGTGACAGTTTTACTTCTTCCTTTCCAATTTGGATGCCTTTTATTTCTTTTTCTTGACTAAATGCTAGAACTTCTAGCACAATGTTGAATAGCAGTGGTGACAGTGGACACTCTTGTCTTGTTCCTGATCTTAGAGGGAAAGATTTCAATCTCTCACCATTGAATATGATATTAGCTGTGGGTTTTTTCATATTTGGCCTTTATCATGCTGAGGAAGCTTCCTGCAACACCTACCTTTTAAAGTGTTTTAATCATGAAAGAATGCTGAATTTTGTCAAATGCCTTTCTGCATCAACTAACATGTGGTTTTACCCATTTAATTTGCTAACGTGGTATTTTACATTAATGTATTTTCTTGGGTTGAGCCACTGTTGCATAAGTGGAATAAAACCCACTTGGCCATGGTGTATAATACTTTTAATATGCTATTGGATTCTATTTGTAGTATTTTGTTGAGGATTTTTGCATCTATATTCATTAGAGATATTGGTCTGAAATTTTCCTTTCTTATAGTGTATTTATCTAGCTTATCTAGTCTAGCTAAGGGTTTGTCACTTTCATTGATCTTCTCAAAGAACCAACTTTTGATTTTACTGATTCTCTTTATTGCTTTTTTATTTTCCATTTCATTAATTTTTGTTCTAATCTTTGCTATTATTTCTTTCTTTCTGCTTGCTTTGGGGTTAGTTTATTGTTCTTTCTCCAGTTTCTTCAGTTCACTTAGGTCTTTAATTTTAGCTCTTTCCTCTTTTTTGATGTAGGCATTTCAAACTATAAATTTATCTCTCAGCACTGCTTTTGCTGTATCCATAAGTTTGATACGTGTCTTCTCATTTTCATTTGTCTCATGATATTTACTATTTATTGTCTATTTTTTCTTTGGCCCATTGATTGTTGAAGAACGTATTGTATTGTTTAACCTCCATTTATTTTTGTATTTTCCAGTTCTCCATCTGTTATTAATTTCCAGCTTCATTCCTTTATATCAGAGAAAGTACTTTGTATACTTTCAAGTTTTAAAAGCTACTAAGACCTATTTTCTGCCCCCAGCATATGGTCTGTCCTTGAGAATGTTCCATGAGCACTTGAGAAGAATGTGTATCCTGGTGTTTGGGGATGTTAGGTCTAGTTTAGTTATCATATTACTTAGATTATCTGTTTATTTATTGATCCTCTGCCTAGATGTTCTATCTATTGGAGAGAGTGGTCTGTTGAACCTCCCACTATTATGGTAAAATCATTTATTACTCCCTTGAGTTTTCCCAGTGTTTTGTCTCATGTGTTTTGGGGCACCTTTGTTAGAAGCATAGCTATTTATGATTGTTATTTCTTCCTGTTGAATTGGCCCCTTTATTACTATATAATGTCCTTCTTTATCTCATAACATTTTTGGTATTTAAAATCTATTTTGTCTGGTATTAGTATAGCTACCCCAGCTTTTGGTTGTTACTTGCATGGAATATCTTTTTTCGCACTTTCATTTTCAACCTATTTTCATCTTTGGGTTTAAAAGGAACCTTTTGTAAACAGCATATAGAGGGGTCATATTTTTTAACCCATTCTGCCAATCTGAGTCTTTTGATTGGGTGAATTAATTCATTAACAGTAAAAGTAATTACTGCAAAGGCAGTTCTTAGCAAACATCTTATCCTTTGGTTTTATTTGTCAGATCCATTTTTCCCTCTCTTTTTATACTTTAAGTTACCCTTACTAATATTCTTCAGTTCTGTGACCCTCCTCCAGACCTCTCTCTCCTGTCTTTTCTTTTCATCCAGCAGGACTCCCTTTAGTAGCTCTTGTAGAGTTAGTCTTTTATTAACAAACTCACTCAGCTTCTTTTTATCTGTGGACATTTTAATCCCTATCCCCTCATTTTTGAAGGACAGTCTTGCTAGATAGAGAATTCTTGGCTGGCAATTTTTCTCTTTCAGTATCTTAAATATATCATAGTGTTGCCTTGTCACCTCCATGGTGTCTGATGAGGAATCAGCACTTAGTCTTATTACAATGTGGTTAATCACTTTTCTCTTGCTGCTTTCAGAATATTTTCCTTCTCTTAAGCATTTTGATGGTCTGATTTCTATGTGTCTTGGGTTGGGTCTATTTGGATTTATTCTGTTTGGAATACAGTGGGCTTCTTGGATTTACATATTTATGTCTTTTATAAGAGTTAGGAAATTTTTGGCCATTATTTCTTCAAATATTATTCTTGATACTTTTCCCTTCTCTTCAATTTCTGGGATACCAATGATGTGCATTTTTTGTGCTCTGTGTTGTCAGTCAATTCTCTGAGACCCTGTTCAAATTTTCCCATTTTTTTCTCCATTTGTTCTTCTGTTCTAGTTTGCTAGCTGCCGGAATGCAACACACCAGAGACGGATTGGCTTTTAATAAAAGGGGATTTATTTTGTTGGTTCTTCAGAGGAAAGACAGCTAACTTTCCACTGAGGCTCTTTCTTATGTGGAAGGCACAGGATGGTCTCTGTTGGTCTTCTCTCCAGGCCCTTGGGTTCCAACAACTTTCCCCGGGGTGACTTCTTTCTCCATCTCCAAAGGCCTGGGCTGAGCTGCAAGTGCTGAGATGAGGAATGCCAAGCTGC
>PVIY010032563.1:0-28892 GCA_004026745.1 Myrmecophaga tridactyla
CACTTAAATGGGTGGAGACATGTCATCCCTTAATCCAACTTAACAACCACTCTTGACTAAATCACATCAACCAGGCAGATAATCTCATTACAGTTTCAAACACACAATATTGAGTAGAGACTATTCTACCTTTACAAAATGGGATTTATATTAAAACATGGCTTTTCTTAGGGGGCATACTTTCTTTCAAACCAGCACACCATCTAATTTGAACATCCATTGATGATTCTTACTTGAAACAGTTACTACTGCATTTGTCCAAAGGTGATTTTCTGTTTTCACTGTTCCTTCTACATTTATTAGTTATGATTCTACTGTAAGGGGCAACTTTCTCTGTATTCCCATTTATTTATTAATTTATTTATTAATTTATATGGGCTAATGAATTCTTATTTTATTTAGTGATTTATAATTCATTATATTTGATTACTCATTTTGTTGCTCAATTTGTCCCATGCTGGCCATCATGAACCCCTTGATGGCCAGGGGTGTCCTTTCAAGCTTCCTGCATCCTTTTATTATTATTATTACTACTATTATTAGCTAAGACAACTGAAAAGATTATTTATTATACATGTTTTGCAATCAGCCAAAAACTGCAAAGAAGCTAGTCCAGAATGCCACAGGTCCAGGGCAAAGGATGAATAGGGACTGCTTTAGTGTATGCAAGGTGGGTCTCTCAGTGTTCTGAGTGACTGGAGGATGTTGGAAGTTCTGGACCCATTGAGTGAAAATGCTCTAGAGTGAGTGCTCTAGAAAACAGCTTGCAGTCAATAACTTATACCAGCACCTCCAGCCTCTGGCATTCCATATTCCTGTTCCTGTGTCCTCCATGGGTGCACACACTAGCAGTTACCTGGACCTCTGCTTCATCTTTCTTCATTTGGGCTTCAGCCGTGTGCATTTGATTCTTCTTCCACTTGGCTTTCATGGCACAGAGGTTTCTAACAATATGGTGCTAAGGCTTAGAGAGAGCCCCTCATCCTTTTTTGAGCTCTTCATTACTTTTCGGATCTATAAGATGTTTCAGGTGCATCTTGCACTTTCCTTGTCCCAAGCCTCGAATCAGCTACTCAAAAGGAACCCTGGTTTCTTTTAGTGAGAATGGCATTTAGAGGTTAACATCAAAGCATCAGGTATGCTCATTGACATGAGATATTACTGTTCACAGGCCATCTCTATTAATAGGTAGGTATTATATGGATGTATAACCATTGCGCTGGTTTGAAAAGATGTTTGTCCCCTAGAAAAGCCATGTTTTAATCTAAATCCCATTTCATAAAGGCAGAATAATCCCTATTCAATACTGTATGTTTGAAACTGTAATCAGATCATCTCCCTGCAGATGTGATTTAATCCAGAGTGGTTGTTAAACTGGATTAGGTGATGACATGACTCCACCCATTGGGGTGGGTCTTGATAAGTTTCTGTAGTCCTATAAAAGAGGAAACATTTTGGAGAAAGAAAGAGATTCAGAGAGCAGAGCAGAACAACATAGCCATGAGAAGCAGGGTCTACCAGCCAGCAACCTTTGGAGATAAAGAAGGAAAATGCCTCCCGGGAAGCTTCATGAAACAGGAAGCCAAGAGAAGCTAGCAGATGACTCGGTGTTCACCATGTGCCCTTCCAGATGTGAGAGGGACCCTGACCGTGTTCACCATGTGCCTTTCCAGATGAGAGAGAAATTCTGACTGTGTTCGCTTTGTGCCTTCTCACTTAAGAGAGAAACCCTGAACTTCATCGGCCTTCTTGAGCCAAGTTATCTTTCCATGGATACCTTAGATTGGACATTTCTATAGACTTTTTAAATTGGGACATTTTCTCAGCCTTGGAACTGTAAACTAGCATCTGATTAAATTCCCCTTTTTAAAAGCCATTCTGTTTCTGGAATATTGCATTTTGGCAGCTAGCAAACTAGAACAACCATATATACATATGTACATGTATTTACATCTCTCTTTACTCTCTTTACTTCTGTATAGTTGAAAACTATGAATTCACAGTGATACCATCAATTCCAATCCAACACCACAGGTTTCTCCCTTTCCATTTCTATACCTCCCTTCTCCAACAGGGAGAAACTTGATTCTCTTTATTCTTAAGATATTTGATCAATCCCCCTGCATTTGAGCAATCTCCACAAGCCATCACCACCCCCTTCCTTGCGTGCATGGTCTCCTCATTACCCTAATCAGTGATATGCTGTGTCAGAGTTGTCCCATGAACAGGGCATCTCCCTTATCATGCTTAGGCCCTGACATTTTGAGCTCGGCCACTTCCTCTGACATACCTGATACCCACAGCCATATGGAGGAGAGTTTATAACTAAACATAATCAGAGCTTAATTGGAGAAGGGGATAGTTGATTTCAGATAAGCAACCAACAGTACCTGCTACAGCATCCATTGCTGTTTTGGTATCAGTAACCTGATTTTCCTTTGCATAATTATGCATCTTTTCAACTCATCCTTGTGGTTTGTATGGAACCAGACCCACCTTTGGCTCCTGTGAGGGCAGATTAACCCTATTGCAAGCCCTTGGCCACAGTGGTTGGTTCAAGCATGGGTAAATGACCTAAGTCCAGTCAATGAGAGCCTTGCATGAAATTACTAAAGGGCTATATAGAAATAGAATCTCCTACTAATATTGCTAAGCCTGGAGCTGCTGGCAGTCTTCTTGCCACCACAAAGGGTGGGCCTGTGTGAGAATGAAGCCAATATAAAGGAAAGCAGATCTGTAACTTGGAGAGAGAGACTGATTCTACATATCATTGTTTAAGCATCTTGATCCAGCCATATCTGAAGCTAGATATACTCCGAACTTATCAGTTTTTGCTTAACCAGTTTGAGATGGGTTTCTGTTACCTGCAATCAAAATTGTTCAAACTGATGCAGCAGGATCTTAGCAGGCTTTTAAATTCTCCCAACAGTTAGGGGAGGCTTAAGTACCATTAATGTTTAGCCTAATATACTAGGATGAGGCAAAGACAGTAATGCTGAACTTCAATTGAGAACTGCATGGAAGATTTAAATGGTCAATGATGGTTAAAAAATAAAAAGCTCTCTGTGGACTCTAATATATTTCTAATTCCCACGCCAGGCTTACATAACCAGTCTACTTCTTTTCCACATAGAAAAATGGTGACAACACACACTACTGAAACTTTCAAATCACCCCTCCCAAAGATCAGGCAAGGACTTCCAAGCGCCTGTTTTGAAGCAGCTTCAATTCCTTAAGAGAGATGCAGCTAAGTGTGTTTTTTATCTTATTTTCCTAGACTGTACTACTATTCTTCCTCTAGCCTGCAGTCAATAAAAAGTGCTGTTGTTAGACACTTGAACATATGGTAAATATTTTCGGGGAAAAAAACTCACACAAGAAAGAAACTTTGAGGGCCACATCTGGGCATTTCTGGAAAGTGGTTCCAAAAGGAAGCCAGAAGCCTCTAATGAACAAAATGGGTATTTCCGTCCAAAGACAATGATTTGGTTTTCTGTGTGTATTTTAGTCATCCCCTTGGCATTGGGATTGAGGTCACTCTCCCAGTCATGCAGTACAGCATCTTGCCTGGATTTAGCAAAGAAAAGCCAGACAAAGATGCTGAGTCGAAAGAAATCATCTGGCAACTGAGACAAGTGTGACATGAAGCAGCTTTTCTTACAGCTGCACATCTTACACTGGCTCTTTAAACTTGGAATTTTAGGAGTTCTCTTTTCTTTTCTTTTTTTAGACGACAGAGTTCTCATTCTTTTGTCTCTGTGTTTTCTGCCTGTGCACTCAGTGTGGGCTCCGCCCTTGGTTTTAGGCTGGGCTGGGGTGACCCGGCCATGTGGCTGAGACGCGGTTGCTACCAAGCTGCTACTCCGTTCCCAGCGGAAAAGACTTAACAGCTATAATCCTGTAATCTTTTCTTCAAACAATGACTCCATTTCACTTATATTCATTAAAATGAATGGCTCTTGTCATTTGGAATCTGAGCACATATGGATGAATTTTTAGTTTAAAAAAACATAAAAATAGCAACACTATTCCTTGCTTTGAGGACAAACGTGATTTCATCATATTAAATACATGTTTGGAGGCTCTGCTGATTCCAATTTCCTCATTCTGCTAAAGCTGACAAGACAGCCCAGCTACTTCTCTGCATCACACTAATCAGATAAGGAAGGAATTATGAAAGTTGGGAGGAGTTCTGGCTACATAGCATTCTAAAGAACTGACGGATAGAAAGTAAATAAAGCTTCAGTTTATAGCTTTATAAGATCACTGGAAATTTATTTTTAATTGTCATAAAAAGAATAATTTTAATAAATAAATTTAAAAATTTTTGTTAATAAAAAGACAGCCTATCCAAACTTGGTTCTATAGACTATAAACTGAATAGCTCCAAACCCAGGGGCCCTCACTCTACCCTGAAATTGAGAAGCTTCATGACTCAGTGTTTTACTTCAGTTTCATACTTACAGAATGACCTTTTTAAGAATAAACTGGCTTTGCTATCCCAATGAGATCTTTGGTCTCTTAGAAAGAAGGCAAAGTCACTTGGTTCTTTTTCTCCATTAGTTATACAATCAGTCACTGAACCTTATGGACTCTACTTCCTAAATGATTGTGGTATTTGTTTGCTTCTCTCCATTCCCATTTGCTTGAGGCTCTGTCATTTCTCACCTGGATTACTGAAAAAGTCCTCCACCTTGTCACGAGAATGATCTTTCTAGGTCAAGAATGATGGTGTCTCTCCTCGGCTTAAATTGTGTCAGTGGCTCCTTTTTGCCTCTACTGGATTACAGAGCACGTACAGCCTTTTATATATATATGGTCCTGCGAATGATGCCTGCCTCAACTCTTTCACATTCCCCACTCGATGCTCCAATATACTGAATTCCTTGGGGGTTCTCTTTCTCTTTCATTTGAGTCTTTGAATCTGCTGCTTCCTCTAAACAGAAAGTAGTTTGTCACTTTGCTGCTGATTAAAAGAATGGTGGTCCTGAAATTTCAAAACTTAGCTCCGATGTTAATGCCATGTCTTTCCTGACTTCCCATCTGCCTCCAGGTAAGAAAACTTTCTATTTGCCCCCTGTGTTTACTCCTTCATAAAACTAATCACACTATATTATTATTAGCTTTTTACTTGTTTTTGTTCCCCCAAGTGCTTGGGAAGTATGAAATGGAGTGTATTTCATGTTTATATTCTGTGCCTTTTGTTTCTTTTCTTTTTATGTTTTATCTTTTATATTCTACTAACATATATACAACTTAAAATGTCCCGTCTTAAATTCACATTTTAACATTCACATATATAATTTAGTGCTGTTAATAATACTCACAATGTTGTGCTACCATGTTCTTGTTTGCAAGCTGCCGGAATGTCCAAATTAAAGCAAGGCTATAGAAATGTCCAACCTAAGGCATCCAGGCAAAGATACCTTGGTTCAAGAAGGCCAGTGAAGTTCAGGGTTTCTCTCTCAACTGGAAAGCCATACGGTAAACATGGCACCATCTATTGGCTTTCTCGCCAGGCTTCTTCTATCCTGAAGTTCCCTAGGGGTGTTTTCCTTCTTCATCTCCAAAGGTCTCTGGCTGCTTGAACTCTCATGCCTCTAAAGCTTTTTCCAAAATGTCTCTTCTTTTAAAGGATTCCAGTAAACTAATCAAGACCCACCTGGAATGGGCAGAGTTACATCTCCATGGAGATAATTTAATCAAGTTTACAACCTACAGTGCTGAATAGGGCTTAAAAGAAATGGCTGCCTCCACAAGCTGGATAGGATTAAAACAGGCTTTTCTAGGGTACATGATCCTTTCAAACTGGCACATACTATTATGGCCATCCATCACCAAGCCTTTACAATCAACCTAAACAGAAATTCTATACCAATTAAGCATCAACTCCCCATTCTCTTCCCCCAAACTATCTCCTGGAAACCTATATTCTAGAGTTTAGTTCTATAAATTTGCTCATTATAGTTAGTGCATGTCAGTGAGACCATACAATATTTGTCCTTTTATGCCTGGTTTATTTCGCTCAGCATAATGTCCTTTAGGATCATCCATGTTGTTGTAGGCATCAGGATTTCATTCCTTCTTACAGCTGAATAGTATTCCATTGTATATATACACCATGTTTTGTTTTCCATTTATCAGTTGAAGGACACATGGCTTGCTTCCATCTTTTGACAATTATGAATAATACTGCTGTGAACGCTGATGTGCAAATGTCTCTTTGTGTCCCTGCTTTCAATGATTATAGGTATATGCCTAGTAGTGGAATTGTCAGATCGTATGGCACTTCTACCCTTGGCTTCCTGAAGACCTGCCAAACTGTCTTCCACACTGGTGATAAATTTCAAAGCAGATTGCAACAATTAGTTGTAGAACAGATTTCAGAGTTTGGTATGGGTTATAATTCCACAATTTTAGTTTTTTTCTACTAGCTGCTCTAAGATACTGGAGACTAAAAGAAATAGCAATATAATGATTCAGCAATCATACTCATTTGTTAAACCCTACCTTCTCTGTATAACTCCACCCTCACTTTTGATCTTCCTCCCACTCTTTAGGGGTATTTGGACTATGCTCATTCTAACTTTTTCATGTTGGGAGGGGCTACCAATAATATGGGATAGGGGGATGGAACTAGTTAATGCTCTGGAGAAGCTGATCCCTCTACATTCCAGGACTTATCTGGTGCAGGGACCCATCTGGAGGTTGTACGGTTCTGGAAAGTTACCCTAGTACATGGAACCTTTGTAGAATCTTATATAGTACCCTAGGTGTTCTTTAGAATTGGCAGGAATGGTTTTGCAAGTTTTTTCTTTTTTCTTTTTTGGGGTTCTACCTCATTTTTAAAGTACAGTTTTGCCAGATAAAGAATTTTGGCTAGCAGTTTTTCTCTTTCAGTACCTTAAATATATTATACCATTGCCTTCTTCTTTTTTTTTTTTTTTTACATGGGCAGGCACTGGGAATCGAACCCGGGTCCTCTGGCATGGCAGGCAAGCATTCTTGCCTGCTGAGCCACCGTGGCCCGCCCACCATTGCCTTCTTATCTCTATAGTTTCTGATGCAAAATTGGCACTTAGTCTTATTGAAGATCCCTTGTATGTGACAAATAACTTTTCCAGTTTTCAGAATTCTCTCTTTATCTTTGGCATTTGACATTAATATGTGTCTTAGAGGAGAGTTATTAGGGTTTTTCTTTTTGGAGTACATTGTACTTTTTGAACACATATATTTATGTTTTTCATAAGAGTTGGGACATTTTTGGCCATTTATTTTCGCCAATATTCTTTTGGTCCCTTCCCCCCCCCCTTCTTCTTTTGCATCACCCATTACATGTTTCACATAAATTCCTGAAATACTGCTCTATTTTTTTTCTTTTCTCCAACTGTTCTTCTGACCAAATAGTTTTGATTGTCCTGTCTTCTAATTCACTAATTCTTTTCCCTGCCTGTTCAATTTTGCTGTTGTATGCCTTTAGTGAACTTTTAATCTCCATCATTGCGCCTTTCATCCCCATAATTCCTGTCCTGCTTCTTTTCAAACTTTTATATTCTTATTCTCCTATATAGTCTTCTAAATATCCTATAGCTCCTTATGCATATTTTACTTTATTTCCTTGAATTGCTTCAGGCAATTTGTTTGAACTTCTTTGATTAGTTGTTCCATATTCTGCAACTCTTCTGAAGTTAAATTTATTCCCTTAACTAAGCCATATCTTCCTGTTTCTTAGTATGGCTTATAATTTTTTGCTGATATCTGCACATCTAATTATTTTGATCTGTTAACTCTGAAGGCCAATTTCTCTCTTATCTAGGGTTTATTATTGGTTGGCTTTGTATTTTTAAAAATATTTTTATTGATAAACAACATACAAACACAAACATTCTTAACATACAAACATTCCTTACATGGTGTAGAATCAATGACTCACAATATCATTACATAGTTGTGCATTCATCACCATGATAATTTCTTAGAACATTTGCATCACTCCAGAAAAAGAAAGAAAAAAAGAAAAAACTCATACTTGCCATACCCTTTACCCACCCCCACTCACTGACCACTAATATTTCCATCTATCCAGTATATTTTAACCTTTGTTCCCCCATTATTTGTTTATATATATATATATATTTTGGCATGGGCAGGCATCAGGAATCGAACCCGGATCCCTGGCATGGCAGGCGAGAACTCTGCCACTGAGCCACAGTGGTCCGCCTGCCCTATATATATTTTTTATCTCTACTTTTTACTCATCTGTCCATACCCTACATAAAGGGAGCATTAGACACAAGGTTTTCACAATCACACAGACACATTGTAAAAGCTATATCTTCATAAAATTATCTTCAAGAAACAAAGCTACTGGAACCCAGCTTTCCAGTTTCAGGTACTTCCCATTAGCCACTCCAATATACCATAAAGTAAAATGGGGATAGATATATAATGTGTAAGAATAATCTCCAGGATAACCTCTGGACTCTGAAATCTCCCAGCCACTGACACTTTATTTTTTCTCATTTCTCTGTTCCCCCTTTTGGTAAAGAAGTTTTTCTCAATCCCTTAATGCCAGGTCCCAGCTCATCCTGGGATTTCTGTCCCACATTGCCAGGGATATTTATGCCCCCTAGGAATCATGTCCCCAGTAAGAGGAGCAGGTTCACTTGCCATGTTGGCTTAGAGAGAGAGGTCACGTCTGAGCACAAAAGTGGTTCTCTGAGGGGTGACTCTTAGGCCTATTTTTAAATAGGCTTATCTTATCCTTTGCAGGAATAAGTTTCATAGGGACAAAGCCCAAGATCAGGGGCTTGACCTATTGATTTTGTTGTCCCCCTGCTTGCGAGAGTATCAGAAATTCTCCAAATGGTGATGTTGACTCCTTTCCCCTTTCTCCCCATTCCCCTAAGGGGACTCTGCAAGCACTTCTTTAGTCACTGTCCAAATCACTCTGGGATTTATCAGGGGATCACACTTACCTGGACGAACCAACAAAATCTCATGCCTTGTTCAAGATTTCCTGTACATGTAGTGTTCAAGTAAACTGATCATACAAATTAAATTAAGAAATGCACTAGGTTGGCTTTGTATTAAGCCTCTTCTTTGAAACTTGGTTCAGCTTATTCTAGATCTTTATGGTAGCCCCCCCCCTTTTAGCAATGCATTTAATTTCTTTCTTTTTTTTAATTTTTAAATTTTTTTAAACATAACAGCATACAAACATGAACATTCTTACCATATGATCATTCCATTCTTGGTATATAATCAATAACTCACAATATCATCACATAGTTTTATATTCATCACCATGATCATTTTTTAGAACATTTGCATCACTCCCAGAAAAAGAAAGAAAAAAGAAAAAACTCATACATACCATACCCCTTACCCCTCTCTCTCATTGACTGCTAGTATTTCCATCTACCGATATAGTTTAGCCTTTGTTTCCCTTATTTTTTCTATATCCCTTACCCCTCCTTCTCATTGATCACTAGCATTTCAATCTACTAAATTTATTTTAACATTTGTTCCCCCTATTATTTATTTATTTTTAATGCATATTTTTTACTTATCTGTCCATACCATAGATAAAAGAAGCACCAGATACAAGGTTTTCATAACATAGTCACATTGCAAAAGCTATATCATTATACAATCATCTTCTAGAAACATGGTTACTGGAACACAGCTCTACATTTCCAGGCACTTCCCTCCAGCCTCTCCAATATACCTTAACTAAAAAATGTGAGATCTATATAATGCATAAGAATAACCTCCAGGATAACCTCTGGACTCTGTTTGAAATATGTCAGCCATTGACACTTTATTTTGTCTCATTTCTCTCTTCCCCCTTTTGGTCGAGAAGGTTTTCTCAATCCCTTGATGCTAAGTCCCAGCTCTAGGACTTCTGTCCCACATTGCCAGGAAGTTTTACACCCCTGGGAGTCATGTCCCACGTAGAGAGGGGGAGGGCAATGAGCTTGCTTGTCGTGTTGGCTGAGAGAGAGAGGCCACATCTGAGCAATAAAAGAGGTTCTCTGGGGGTGACTCTTAGGCCTAATTTTAAGTAGGCTTAGCCTGTTCTTTGCGGGGATAAGTTTCATATGAACAAACCCCAAGTTGAGGGCTTGGCCTATGGTTGTCCCCACTGCTTGTGAGACTATCAGAAATTTTCCACATGGGGAAGTTGAATTTCCCCCCTTTCTTACCATTTCCCGAAGGGGACTTTGCAAATACTTTTTTATTCACTGTTCAAATCACTCTGGGATTTATCAGGGCATCACTCTGGACAGACCTACAAAATCTCATGCCCTGGGTGGGCCAGTTCTTGCCTGCCATGCTGGAGACCCACGATTGATTCCCAGTGCCTGCCCATGTAAAAAAAAAAAAAAATATATATATATATATATATATATATATATATATATATATATATATATATATATATCGTGGCCTACTCAATGTTCCGTGTACTTATGGTGTTCAATTAAACTGTCCACATAAGTTATATTAGGAAATGCACCAGTCAAAATATAAATTCTATACCAAATAAACATTTTTTGCTTTAGTCTCACACTTAAGTTAGTTTTAAAATATGAATTATCATCTATTTTCAACACTCTGCAATATTGACATTCCTTTGTTCTTCCTCATGCAAAAACATTTTTTAATTTGTACATTTAGTCACTATCATTGTACACTCTAGGCATTCCTAGATTATACCATCTCAGTCTTTATCGTCTATCTTTATGGTAGCCCTCTTTATTTTTTAAAAAATATTTTTATTGAAATGTCTTCATGCATATACAATATATTGGGGCATCACACTAACCTGGACAAACCAACAAGATCTCATGCTCTATTCAAGATTTCATGTAATTATAGTGTTCAAGTAAACTGATCATACAAATTAAATTAGATAATCCACTACCAAAAATACAAATTTTGCAGCAAATAAACACCTTTTCCTTTGGTCTCACACAGAATTTGAAGTTTTAAAATACAAGCCATATCATCCTTTACCCTGTATTCTGATTTATCTTAGTCCTATTCAGATCAGCTTCATTCATATCTCTAGTCAAAGTCTGATCATTTTTTCAACTTTTTTTAATAGTTGCTATATGGTTAATGCTGGCTTTCATAGCTTCAGAGCTCTAACTCTGAATCTCGGGTGTCACATAAATACCCAAAGTTCCAGGCAATGACCAGGTTATACACAAATAGCTCAATATCTCCAGAATAGATATGGCTGCTATAAGAGCTTACAATTTTGGAACCTTTACAACAGGCTGGTAGCCCATTTTAACTGTCAAAATTTTCTCAGTTCTTCTTCATTTGTTTCTTGTCCGGGATATGTGGTACAATTTTTAAGATTGTGCTTTCTGAGTAATTGTTTTACCTCTAGGAGAAAGCTTCCTTTGCTCTATTCTTGATCTCTTCTGCTTGTTTTTGTGCAGATTTTTCTCACCAGCTCCTATGATTTGTTTAAATTCTTTACCTCATTCAGTGTCCACTTTCCTTAAACTTTTCATTCTGTGACCCATTCCTGTCTTACAGTAGCTCAGTACCCCCTCCACTTTAACTTCTGTGAGGTTTTCTCCCTGCAGTTTCTTCCTTGCTAGTGTATCCCACCTCAGGGTTCCAGATGGGGTCAATCCAGAAATGTCCATTTTATGGTCCTGAGAATAGAGATTGAATAGAGTGAATGCATCTCTTGCCCATAGTTCTGCCATGGTCTCTCTCTCTCTCCTCTACCCTACTTCCTTCCTTCTTCTCTCCTTCCCTCCCTCTCTTCCTCTCTCCCTCTTCCTGTTTTGAGTGCCTTTTGTATGCAGCACTCCTCTGGCACTTGTGCCTGGATATGCGTGTGTTCTAACTTGCTGCTGTAGTGGCTCTATAGTCTGTATTCTTAGCAGGAGGAACTCAGGCTGTGCTGCCTCTGCAGATTCCCAAGCTGTATGGGACAGAGTGAGGGGGAGGGGTCTGGAGAGACAGGTCTGGGAAGAAAATCTCCTACCTGATCTTGGAGATTATTCCTCTTTTAATTTGATGCCGCATTTGTGGAATCTTTCTCCAGTCTCCATCATCCTTCAGAGGTCTAAACAAGTGGTATTTGCCCCTTTGTTAGTTGATTCTGAAGGAAGACATATCCAGAGGATGTCATATGTTGCCGTATTATGAGCCTTTGTCTCTGTCTCTCCAGCACCTACCTTGATTCCTGGCTGATAGATAGCGCTCAAACGTTGAATGAATGAACAGATTAATGAATGATTTGGAACATGGAGAATTAAGAATTGATTGTGATTATTTAAAGTTTAATCATTCGTGTTTTGTTGTTTTAAATTGGCAATGGCAATGGCCAACTCTAGGTGATTGTGTAATTTGTGTAAATCTGTGCAGTTGAATGTTTTGACTGTTAGAAGCTTTGGAATGTATTGAATCTCTGCTCTATTCAGCTGTAGCAGCACTAAATTATTCAACACAGAACACTGTAAGGCAGACATATAAATTCACTGTATGGAGCCAATAAAATGTTAACAACTGGGGGGAAAGTTACTGATAGAATGTGACAAGATATTCAAATGGAGCGATATTGTAAATTTAAATTCCACCTTATTCACACTTACTAGCAAACAAAAGACTGTAAATTACATGTTTGTTTTGTAATCATTGGAAGATGGAAACAACCTTGAACTCTCTCAAGCCGAGTCATAATCTAGCAACATTTATTATCACCATTTATGCCCTACCACTCCCTAACCTGAACTTTATATCCCAGTAAGTCTGCTTTCCTTACTGTTTCCTAAATCCATTATCTTCAGTCCAGGCTTCAGGCCTTGTTCATGTAGATCTCTAGTTCTTTTATCTTTTAAAGAACTAGAGATCTACATACCCTCTCTTTTATCTTTTGTCTAATTGACTTCAGTTCTTTTCTGTCCTTCGTACTCAATATCATCCGACCACCTTCCCAGAACCACCCCCCCAACTCCTGCATTCCATGTATGAATTGTACCTTCCCTGACTTCCACTTGTGTCTGTAGCACTCAGGTAGCTCTTCCATGACCGTGGCTCCAACAGTCCTTCATCCCTGTCAGGAACTACAACCCACTGACCCTAACAACTCTTCCTTGTCCCCATATTCTTCTGTCCTCACTTCCCTATGTACCTGACATGAATGTCTCCATGAGCACTCATGGTAAGTCACCTCCTTGAGTATATTTTTAACTTTTGCTTAGAGTACTTGCTTAACAAAACTCCAATCCAGTGCAGTTCCAACTTTCCACCTATGGTGCCTAAGTGCCTTCACAAAGCAAAAATGACTGGAGAAAAATGTTAGCATGTCAACTGATCTCACTTTGAACATATGATTACTAACCTTGAATTAGCTTTTCATACTTACTACCTGACAATCTTTTTATTTTCTCTATTTCATTCACTCTCCTAGACAATTATATGATGTTGTCATGTGATTATGTATTGGCTTGTCCTACAGTTATTTGAGAAGACTTGATTTTGCAAGGCTGCATATAGCTTGAGAGTGGGAACCTATTGTCAGAGGCACCTTTTATAGCCTGGATAAAACCAAGAGCATGACGTTGCCCTGTAAATTCTATCTAGCCAAGGTCCTTGAATAGGTCCCTTATTGCCTCCTCAAGGTGTGATAAGGAATTCCGGAGGTAAGGGTGTTCAGCTAAGCATGGGAGCCCCACAAGCCTTTGAAATTGCCCCTTAAAAGAATCCTTACAGTTGGGTTGCCAGGAAAGAGAAAAATGTAGGTCCTTTCAGTTCAGTGAAGTTAGCTAATGAAGGGGGTAAAAAGCTGATTGTTACAAAAACCAGCTCTGTAGCCAGACTGCCTGGGTTCGACTCCCAGCTGCACTAGTGAGTAGCTATGTGATCCTGGGAAAGTCACTAACTGATCTCTGCATCCATTGGTAAGATGAGATTAAACATAAATTTTTTAAAAGTTTAAATGAAACCATGCAAGTAAAGCACTAGCACATATATATATATATATATAGCTGAATGTCAACAAAGTATTAGCTATTATTTCAGGAATTAGGGTGGGGCTAGACAGGTTTGCTTGAGTGTCTCCTGTTTGTAAAGCAACATCAAACCTCTACTTGTGGTTGTAACAAGTTTTGGAATCACACATGTGTTAATTTTTTTTAACTTTTTATTTTGAAATACTTTCAAACTTACAGGACAATTACAAAAATAATGCAAACCCCATACAGAGAATTTTAACATACTGCCACCCACTCCCAAATATCCAGATCCACCAATTTTACATTTTGCCACATTTGCCATATCCTTCCATACTTCTTTCCATCTAACTATGTCTGTGTGTCTATCTATGAAACCATTTTTGAACACTTGAGTGTAGGGTGTATGCACCATGCTCCTTGAACACTTAATACTGCCATGTACATTTCCAAAAACAAGGATATTCACTTACGAAACCACCTTAAGTGTAGTTATCAAGTTCAAGAAATTTAACGTTACTAGAAAGCTTACAGCCTATAGTCCAATGTTTTCCTATGTTCCGATAATGTCCCTTTGAACCTTTTCCCTCCTTTGTTAGATCCCATCCGGATTATGTATTGCATTTGATATTGTCTCTTTAGTTGCTCTTTCTTTCTTTTTTAATTGTGAGAATATATGTACAACATAAAGTTTCCCATTTAACCATTCTCACGTATAACATTCAATAGCATTAATCACATTCACAATGTTGCTAGACTTTCACTTTATTCCATTGCTATTTATTCCATTACTAAAATTTCTGATTTCCCCAAACAGAAACCCTCATCCATTACACTAACTCCCTAATCCCTCCTGCCCCCCACCCCTGGCAGCCTGTACTCTAATTTCTTCAGTATTCTCTGTGGGCTTCAATATTCTCTGATATTTTCTTTCCAGTTACCATAGGGCATAAATTTGACATCCTAATTCTATAACAATCTCATTTACTTTGATACCAAATTAATTTCAATTGTATACCAAACCATGCACCTACACCTCTCCATCCTCCCACCTTTATGTAGTTCTTTTCACAAATTACTTTTTTATATGCTGTGAATCTCAAACCACTGATTTCTCATTACATTTATTTTGTTTGTTTTATTTCTTGTTTTGTTTTTAGGAGGGCATGTGCAGGCTCCAAGAATCAAACCTGGGTCTCTGGCATGGCAGGTGAGAATTCTACCACTGAGCTGCCCTTGCATTGCTCTCATTACATTTTATGCATTGGTATTTTAGATTTTTTAGGAAGTAACAAGTAGAGGTACAAACCAAAAATACAATAGTACTGGCATTTATATTTTCCCATGTTGTTACCCTCACTGGAGATCCTTATTTCTTCAAGTAGCATCTATCTATTCTCTATTGTCCTTCCTTTTCAATCTGCAGAACTCTTTTTAGCACCTTTTATAGGGTTGGTTTAGCTGTGATGAACTTAGTTTTTGTTTATCTGGGAATGTCACAATCTCCCCCTCATTTTTTAAATAGATTTTTTTCACTATCAGCTTTTTTCCAACATAATTTTTAAAGATTTATTCATATGCCATACAATCCAACCAAAGTATGCAGTCATTGGTTCACAGTATCATCACATGGTTGGGTTGTATAATCCTCACCATGATCAACCTTAGAACATTTGCATTACTCCAGAAAAACTAAAACAAGAAAAACGAAAACCCCAAACATCCATACTCCTTATTGCCCCCACCCCCCTTATTGGCCCCTAGTATTGCATTGTATCCAATTTAGAGACTTACAATAAATGTAAGTTAACTAAGACAGTTTAGTGTTGTCAAAGATAGATATACAGATTAGTTCTCCCTCTTTTTTTTTTTTTTTGAGAAGAATTTATTCACAATCTTGCAAGAACTGGTACCCAGCTAAAAAATAGAAGCTGGTGTGCCAAACCACAGAATGCCACAAATGATATACCTATGCCTAGCAGGCAGGCCCCTCCCTTGTTTCTCTGCTGATTGGATACTCCAGAGGTTACAGCCTACCTGGATAGTCTAATTCAAACTTCCCACTGAAGTCTCCCCCATCTGATTATGTTTTACATTTCAATGACACCAGCTATTACTTATTTAAGCTTGTTTCTCCCTATTTGGCACCAATTCTAGGCTTACAGCAGAGGCTCTCTCTTTCCCTGCCTGCAAGACTGGTTTGAGTGGTCCTGCAGTCCTTTCCAGCACCATCTTGTGTGAAAGCTCAACTTAATTTTCTTACAAATCCCCCCTCTTTCTTTTTGAACTCTTTTAGTTTTTATATTTTAGCCTGTCTTTAAACTTGATAAGAGACTTTACACACTTCATCATAGGGATCTTTCTGTTTAAGGGGGTACAAATTGTTTTGCCTGTAATGAATAGGCATTTGCTCAATGCATTTCTGAAATAATCTTCGGGCACAAGGAATGATGCAGCACCCAAAAGTGCTGTGAGTACCCCAGCTACAGTGATTGACAGTGCCACCCCTTTCCATTTTCCAAACCAGTCTCTTTTTTTTTTTGGCATGGGCAGGCATTGGGAAATAAACCGGGTCTTCCTGGCAGGCAAGAATCCTGCCTGCAGAGCTATCTTTACACTGACCCCAAACCAGCTTTTTAACCATTCTGGGAGGAGGTTATCAATGCCTGGATTTTCCATCAATTCTTCAGATAAGGCCATTAGGCCCTGTAAAGCTTTGATGATCATTCCATCTGGGGCTGTATTTTTGGGGATAAATGTACTACAACTACCCCCTACCATAACACAAATACCTTCCTTTTTCTCCCTCATTTTTTAAGGACAGTTTGACAGATGTAGAATTCTTGGCTAGCAATTTTTTCCTTTTAGCACTTGAAATATTTCATCCCACTGCTTTCTTGCCTCCATGATTTCTGATGAGAAATTGGCACTTAATATTACTGAGGTTCCCTTTATGTTATATGTTGTTTCTCTCATGATTTTCAGAATTCCCTCTTTATTTTTGCTTTTGACAGTTTGATTATAACATTCCATGGCATGGTCTATTTGGGTTTATCCTGTTTGGAAGGTGTTCTAGTTTGCAATCTGCTGGAATGAGATACACCAGAAATGGAACGGCCTTTGAAAAAGTGGGAATTTATTAATTTGCACGTTTACAGTTCTAAGGCCAATTAAAGCAAGTATATAAGAATGTTCAAATTAAGGTATGAACAAGAGGTTACCTTCACTCAAGAAAGGCCAATGAAGTTCTGTCTCAACTGGAAAGGCATATGGTGAACATAGTGGCATCTGCTAGCTTTCTCTCCAGGCTTCTTGTTTCATGAAGCTCCCCTAGGGGTGTTTTCCTTCTTTATCTCCAAAGGTCTCAGGCTGCATGGGCTCTGTGATTCTTGAGGTGCTGCCATCTCTCTCCCATCATTTTCAAACTTTTTCCAAAATGCTTCCTCTTTTAAAGGATTCCGGTAAACAAATCAAGACCCCATCTGGAGGGCCAAGGTGGCTCAGCGGCAAGAACGCTTGCCTGCCATGCCAGAGGACCCGGGTTCGTTTCCCAGTGCCTGCCCATGTAAAAAAAAAAAAAAAAAAAAAAAGACCCCATCTGGAATAGGTGGAGTCACATCTCCATCTAATCAAAGATTAATACCCACAATTGGGCATGTCACATCTCCATGGAGATAATCTAATCAAAAGATTCCAGCTGGGCCGGCCACGGTGGCTCAGTGGCAGTGTTCTCGTCTGCCATGCCAGACACCCAGATTCGTTTCCTGGAGCATACCCATGTTAAAAAAAATAAAAGGATTCCAACTTACATTATTGAATAGGGAGTAAAAGAAACAGTTACCCCCACAAGATTGGATCAAGGTTAAAAAGTGACTTTTTTAGAGTACATAAATCCTTTCAAACGGGCACAGAAGGCATTGAGTGCCTTTCATATTTATACAAAATTTGTTAAATTAGAGTAATTTTACATCATTATATTTATTTGAATAATCTCTCTTCCTCTTTTTCTTGCCTCCTTTGGTACTCTCACAATGCATATATTAGTATGCTTGATGGTGTCCCAAAGTTTCCTCAGGATTTGTCCGCTTCATCCTTACTTCTTTCTGCACCTCAGATTGGTTGATTTCAATTGTCCTTTCTTTAAGTTCACTTTCTTCTGCCAGCCCCAATCTGCTGCTGAATCCTTCTAGGGAATTTTTTTTCCTCATGGGCAGGCACCAGGAATCAAACCCAGGTCTCTGGCATGGCAGGCAAGAACTCTACCTACTGAGTCACTGTAGCCTGCTTTAGGGAATTTTTAATTTCTTTTTCTATGGTCTTCATGTTTGTTTAGTTCTTCTTTTTTCTTTTGACATGAAGTCAGAAAATTGATTTTATTGTAGAAAATAAAGTTATGGTTGTTAACATCTGAGTTTATGATTGTGAAATTTGTATCTGTTATAAATTTCCAAATCCAGACCTGAATGGGCAAACATCATGATTTTGGAAATATAGCAGATTTCAATGGGGGTGATGTAATTTCTGAAGTTTTCTTTCTTTTTTTTTCATATAGCTGTGCATTTATCATCACAATTGACTTATTTTTTCCTTTTTGTGAAAAATAGCATATATATATATATAAAAGCAATGAATTTCAAAGCACAGCATAACAGCTAGTTGTAGAACAGATTTCAGAGTTTGGTATAGGTTACAATTTCACAATTTTAGGTTTTTGTTTCTAGCTTCTCTAAGATACTGAAGACTAAAAGAAATACCAATTTAATGATTTAGCAATCATACTCATTTGTTAAACCCTACCTTCTCTGTATATCTCCACCATCACCTTTGATCTTTCTCCCACTCTTTAGGGGTATTTGGGCTATGCCCATTCTAACTCTTTCATGTTGAAAGGAGCTGTCAATCATATGGGATTTTTTACAATTGCAAAGAGATGGAAACAGCCAAAATGCCCATCAACAGACGAGTGGCTAAACAAACTGTGGTATATACATACGATGGAATATTATACAGCTGTGAGACAGAATAAATTATGAAGTATGTAACAACATGGATGGACCTTAAGGACATTATTCTGAGTGAGATTAGCCAAAAACAAAAGGACAAATAATGTATGGTCTTACTGATATGAACTGACATTAGTGAATAAACTTGGAGAATTTCGTTGGTAACAGAGACAATCAGGAGATAGAAATAGGGTAAGATATGGGGTAACTGGAGCTGAAGGGATACAGATTGCACAGCAGGACTGAATGTAAAAATTTAGAAATGGACAGCACAATACTACCTAACTGTAATACAATATTGTTAGAACACTGAATGAAGTTGAATGTGAGAATGATAGAGGGAGGAGGGCTGGGGGCACAAAGGAAATAAGAAAGGAAGATAGAAGATAAAGACTGAGATGGTATAACCTAAGAATGCCTAGAGTGTATAATGATAGTGACTAAATGTACAAATTTTAAAATGTTTTTGCATGAGGAAGAAAAAGGAATGTCATTACTGTAGGGTGCTGAAAATAGATGGTAATTAATATTCTAAAATTTTACCTTATGTGTGAGACTAAAGCAAAAATGTTTATTTGATACAAAATTTATATATTGACTAGTGCATTTCCTAATACAACTTATGTGGACAGCTTAATTGAACACCACAAGTTCATGGAACCTTGAGTAGGACATGAAATTTTGTTGGTTTGTCCAGAATGATGCCCCGATGAATCCCAGAGTGATTTGAACAGTGAATAAAAAGGTATTTGCAAAGTCCCCTTTGGGGAATGGTGTGAAAGGGGGAAAATTCAACTTCCCCAAGTTGAATTCATGATATTCTCACAAGCACTGCAGACAATCAAAGCTATAGGCTGAGTCTCCAGTCTTGGGGTTTGTTTATATGAAACTTAACCCCACAAGAATAGGTCAAGCCTACTTAAAATTAGGCCTAAGAGTCACCCCCAAGAGAACCTCTTTGGTTGCTCAGATGTGGCCTCTCTCTCCAGCCAACACAATAAGCAAACTCACCACCCTCCCCCGTCTATGTGGGACATGACTCCCAGGGATGTGGACCTTCCTGGCAACGTGTGACAGAAATCCTAGAATGAGCTGAGACTCAGCATCAGGGAATTGAGAAAACCTCGACCAAAAGGGGGAAGAGCAAAATGAAACAAAATAAAGTGCCAATGGCTGAGAGATTCCAAACAGAGTTGAGAGGTTATCCTGGAGGTTATTCTTACGCATTAAGTAGATATCACCTTGTTATTCAAGATGTAATGGAGAGGCTGGAGGGAACTGCCTGAAAATATAGAGCTGTGTTCCAGTATCCATGTTTCTTGAAGATGATTGTATAATGATATAGCTTTCACGATGTGACAGTGTGATTGTGAAAACCTTGTGTCTGATGCTCCTTTTATCTACCTTGTCAACAGAGGAGTAGAACATATAGAATAAAAATAAATAATAGGGGGAAAAAGCATTCCTGTATGAACTTGGATAAGTAGTATTAACTTAGTAAACTATATAAGTGGATTGTCACATTTTTTATAGAATAAAAATAATGTTCATTAATATTTTAGTGGTTACTATGTGCACACAATACATTAGCATTTTACTATGAGAACTATTTAAGATAATAAATGTAACCTCATTAGTATTGCCAGATTTATACAGGATACCCTCTTAAATTTAAATTTCGGATAAACAATGAATATGCTTTTAGTATGAGTATATCCCATGCAATATTTGGGATACACAAAAAATTTTGTTTCTAGAAAATTCAACTTTAATCTGGCATCCTGTACTTTTATTTGTTAAAACTAGCCACCCTAAGAGGCCTTATATCCATTTTACAGGTGGAAAAAAAAAACTGATTTCAAGATGTAAAGCCCAAGTTCACCCAATCAATAAATGGAGAAGTTGGTGTTTGAAAACACAGAGTATTCTCACTCTAGCCCAGACCCTAAGCTGCTACATTTTCTCCTTTAGAAGGGTAAAACTACTTGAGGTTTAGTGGCTTCACCACGAGACAAGAGGACATTAGTAAATAGATGAAACAGGAACATCATTAGCTGGTTGAAAGCATGGTCATATACATTTATTTTGCTCTTGAATTTGTTGATCAGCTTTACTTTGTTTGCACTGGACCAATCTCCATACCCTGATTTTTCAGTAATAATTAGTATAGGCCTGATGAATGAAACCTCTTTTTCTTTCTAAAGAGCCTGAGTCATGCTCTATCTCTTTTTAGTACTCTATCTGCAATTCAGAAAAAGAGCCCTCTCTTCTCCAGAGTTTTGTTGCAGGCTGAATACAATATTATCCTTTTAGTTTAGGGGAATTTTTATTTAAAATCTTGGAATGCACAATTTTCTCATGAATTCATTTTCTTTAGGACATGCTTGTTTTCTAATGTGTAAAATAAACACAGGCATTCTGACCTTTCTTTGTGAACCCATACTCAGCTTCGTTCTCTATGTATATGCAATGGCCCATCCCTCACACTAAAATGAACCCCAAACTACATAATCACCTGCTGAAATAATTACGTAGAGGAACTCTCCTTCCTCTTTCCCGTCTTTTATACTTCACCTCCTACATAAACTTCTACCCAATGCTCATGTGTCCAGTTTCTTTTTGCTAAAAATGACAGATGAGGACTAATGGTCTAGAAATAGTCATTTAGAATAAGGAAGGATCTAACCCCCTTTGGAGAAGTCTCTCCCTTCCATAATTTACCCAGCTATTCCCCTAGAGCCCCAATCTAGAGTGTATCCCTACTTCACCTGATAGAGGAGGATCTCATGGGCATAGTAATTACTTCAGGAGTAGTCTTTCTTTATGGAAAGGTCAACAAGCCATTCTCCACATCATTGCCAAGTCTATCTAGGCTGGAAGAATCTGATCAATCAGCTCTAGACAGTAGCCCAGAGTTCCTGACACGACTGTGGCCTGATTTCATATTGCTAACTGCTTCTGATAAATGTATTTTTGCCTTATTCTTATGGTAGGGGGTTCTGAATATGCCTTTGTAAACTCTGAAATACCCTTAATCCTAAATTCTTCTGTTAACTGGATCTCTGCCTTATTAGTTATTCTGTTACCTGGTTCCTACAGTGCCTCCTAGAGTCAATGAGAATAGGGTGCTGTTGTAACTCTAATAGTCATTCCAAAAACTAGAGACATCATTCTACATCCTGATACAGATGGACTAAAAGCAGATACACTTCTCATCAAACCACATCCTAACAGCACAAAGCATTTTCACCCACTTTATCACTTAATAATGAAAGAAAGATGTCTGAAGAGAAAGTCTCTTGCTTCCAGGATTATTTGTAAAGCTTGGGGTCCACTTTTCCAGAAAGGATACAAACTATTACTTGTGAAGATAATTGGCATAGCATTCCAGAGAAATAGATTTAAAAAGAGGCTTACATCATTTCCAAAAAGAAAAATCCTTAAACTTCCTCAAACGTTTATTAACTAATTTGCCTGCTGACCATTTCTCCAAACTATACCAGCTTTCTATATTAGGTGAGCAGGAAATAGAGAGCTCTGCTACAATGGAGTAAGGTTAGCAGGGAGAGAAGGAAAATCTAAGTCCAGATTTATTATGGAAAGGATGAGGGAGAAATACAGAAGCAGCTACAAACTCAGGTCATGGGAGGATTTCTAGTCAAAGTGGAGTTAATTGGTAACCAGAGAGAAAGAGGCCCCGGAGGGGTGGTAGTAATTTAGGAAGGCAAGATGTATGAAGAAAATTCAGTAAGAGGTAGGTATTCCAGCAGGGGTATAGGGAATATATATATATGGTGGTATCTGTTAGGGAATTAGGTGATGATTAGGAGACTCAAGCTACTAGATTTGAGGCTCAGAGGCAAGAGTCCAGACCGTAGCATAGAGGCTGTGTAGAGCTCCAAGCTTTGAAGTAAAAATGATATTATTGACCATGTGAAAACTAGAAAACACAAATCTACTGAAGAAAAATCAACATCTACTTCACATATTAATAGCTATTTCAGAAGGCTGTGCCAGTAGATGACAATGTAACATTGCAGAAAGTATATTGTCACATTATTTTGCAAAGTAATTTTCATTTTATCAGAGTACTATTCTAAGTTAATCACCTTCATTGTCTCTTCCAAGCTTTCCTGTGCATGTAAGAAACAGGAAAACATAATTTTTAATATTTTTACTCCATTGCCAGAAGAACTTTGAAAATAATTAAATGACATTTTTGTATCATTGTAATCACATGCCTCCAAGAGGAACTCAGTTTAACAAATTACAATCGTATTTTCCTTTTTTTCCTCCAATGTGAAATCAAAGTAAAACTTTTGGGAAATTCCAAATTCAGTTGAAAAGTTAAACACTAAACCTAAAATTATTTGGTTTTACAATGATACTATCAATGTGAGCAGAGACTTTGAAAAAATAGCTTATTAAATTTCAAAACATTTGTACTTCCAGGAGGCCAAGATGGTGGTATAGGATGCTCCAGAGTTCCATCCCCTTAGTTTGAAGAACTAAGAAAAATTTTCTTAGAGCTCTGTAAAACAGAGGGTTGCAGTGACGGGGCAAGTACCAAATCAAGAAAATAAAGCCTAAATGTAGTAGGAAAGCACCTGATGCTTTTGTTACTCCCTCCTCCATCCATTCCCTGGCACAGAGTAGAGCAGGCCTGTGCTTTCATTGTAGGCCCTTGGCCATGGGCCAGAGGGAGCAAAGTAACACTTCTGTACACACTGAAGTGCCTGTAAGTCAGTGCCAATCTATTGGGTGGCAGCCTGAATAACTGAATTAGTACATTAGTCTCTGGCTCATTTTCCCAAAATTTGCCCTTCAGGTAGAAGCAGCTTGCAGACAGCTAAATCTATTTAAGAATCAAAATGAAGTGGCCTGGGGCAAGGATTACCAGCTGTAAGGTACAATAGAGCATTGGGAGAGGGGGAAAGCCTATTTTAAAGGGAATAGAGGGGGGCATTCTGATCTCTGTAAACAGGGGAATTCCTAAAACCATGAGTACATGCTCAGGATAGAATATATGCTCAGAAAACATGGAGAGGACATCAAGGTAATGCCTCAGGCTGATCTTTGTGGTGGACAGCTAAACTCTGAAGGAAAGCAGCATCAAAAGTAGAGCCAATTTGCAGACCATGAAAGGCGTTTTATGCATGGGGCTTTTATGCATTAAATAGCTCCTGGTACTCAAGGAAATCTCTTACATCACTAGTTGGATACAAACTTTAAAAACAGACAGCTCCAGTAATGAATCCCAGTTAACTCTTTAAAATATTAAAATGTACAGTACAAAATAAAGGATTACAAGAAAAACAAAACAAAACCAAAAAGACAGGAAATAATGGGCCATACAAAGGAGGAAGACCAAAATTCAGAAATCATCACTGAAAAAAACAAACCTTGGATATACTAGATAAAGAATTTTAAAATTGATCTTCAATATGCTTAGAGAGCTGTAGGAAAACAAGGAGAAAGAACTAAAGCATAACAAGAAAACAATAAGTGAACAAAATGAGAAATTCAATAAAGAAATAGAAATTATTTAAAAAGGAACCAAACAGAAATATTGGAGTTGAAGAATAAAATTATTTGGAGGGCTTGAACAGCAAATTGAAGCTGGCAGAAGAAAGGATCAGTGAATTCAAAGGTAAAACAATTGAAATTATTCATATGGAGGAGAGAAAGAAAAAAGAATGAAGAAAAGTGAACAGAGCTTAAAAAACCTGTAGGCCACCATCAAGCATCCCAATATATATGCATTATGGAAGTCCCAGAGGGATAAATTAGACAGAACAGGGCAGAAGGAATATTCAAATATATGATAGAAAATTTCCAAAAGTTAACAAAGGGCATGAATACAGACATTTAAGAAACCAAATAAACTCAAAACAAGATAAACTTGAAGAGAAGTATGCCCCAAAAGATTGTACTCAAACTGTTGATGCCAATGACTAGGAGAGAGTTCTGAAAAATGCAAGAGAAAAGCAACATGTCATGTACAAAGGAGCCCCAATAAGACTAAGTGACAATTTTTCATCAGAATCCATGGAGGCAGAAAGGCAGTGGGATGAAATATTTAATATGTTGGTAGAAAACAATTGCCAATCAAGAATTTAATATCCAGCAAAATTGTCTTTCAAAAATGAAGGACAGTGTTTGGAAAACTGTTTTTTTTTTTTTTTCTTTCTTTCTTTCTTTCTTTGCTTTGTATATATGTTATACAATCAAAAAGTTGGGGAAAAAAAGAAGAGGTTATGGCATTCCCAGGTAAACAGAGGACATTCATCACCATTAGACTTTCCCTTCAAGCAATGCTAAAGGGAGTTCTTCAGATTGAAAGGCAAGCACACTAGATATTAGTTTGAGACAGCATAACAAAATGAAGATCTCCGATAAAGGTAGTCATATGGATAATTATAAACACCACTACTGCTATGTTGTATTTTGGGTATGTAACTCTACTTTCACTTCTTACAGACTTTTAAAATACAAATGAATTAAAAGTAAGGATAAATCTATGACTTGTAACACATTATAAAGAGGAGGGCAGAGAGAAGGATATAGGAATATAGTTTATGTATACCAATGAAGTTAAGCTGGCATCAAATAAAAAATGATTGGTAAAAATTAAGGATGTTAAATTTAAGTCTCATGGTAATGATAAGAAAATATATGAAAAACATACACAAAAGGAAATAAGAAGGAACTTAAAAGTGTTCACTATAAAAAAATCAAATAAATATGAGAGTAGGTAGTAATGGAAAAATTGAGGCACAAACAAGGCATCAGACTTAGAAAGACCAAATAGAAAAATGGCAGAAGAAAGTCCTGTATCAACAATTATTTTTAATATAATGGTTTAAATTTTCTAGTAAAAAAAAAAAAAACAGCGATTGATTGAGTGAATAAAAAGACATGACCCAACTGTATGTTGTTTTTAAGAGACTCATCTTAAATTCAAAGACACAAGTAAGTTGAAAGTGAAAGGATAAGAAAGAAATATTCCATGCAAATAGTAACCAAAAGAGAGCTAGGGTAACTAAAAAATAAATAAATAAATAAAAATACAGGCAATGTCTTCCTTACCCCTATATTCTGAATTACCTTAATCCCAACCTAATTGGCTTCATTCTTATCTTTCAATTGTTTTGTTCCTTTTTAAAAATCTCCATCACTATATTGATATTTTCCTTTTATTTGTCTATCACTTCCCTGATTTCCTGTATATTCTAGTTTGCTAGTTGCCAGAGTGCAACACACCAGAGATGCATTGGCTTTTAATAAAAGGGGATTTATTTCATTAGTTCTTCAGAGGAAAGGCAGCTAATTTTCAACTGAGGTTCTTTCTTACATGGGAAGACACAGGGTGATCTCTGCTGGCCTTCTCTCCAGACCTGTGGGTTCCAACAACTTTTCCCAGCGTGATTTCTTTCTACATCTCCAAAGGCCTGGGTTGAGCTGTGAGTGCTGAGATGAGGAGTGCCGAGCTGCTTGGGCTATGCTACGTTGAGCTCTCTCGTTTAACCACCAACCAATCAAACCAACCATCATTCATTGCAGCAAGTACACCTTCTAGCCGACTGCAGATGTAATCAGCAACAGATGAGGTTCACATGCCATCGGCTCATGTCCATAGCAATGGTCAAGTTGACACCTGAATCTAACTACCACACTGTAGTTCTGTTTTCCTTTAGCTCTTTGAGTATATTTAAGACACTTTTAAAAATTCTCTGGGGACTTTTGGGAATATGGTTGAACAAGGACAGGCAGAACTCACTCCCCCACCAAAAACACCTAAAGAACAGGCAGAAACTGTCTAAACTAACAGTGTGGGGGCTCAGGAGACCAAGGAAGGACTGCAGCAACATATAAGGAAAAACTGGATGAAAAGATGGAGAAACTATGGCTGAGAAATTGTGGTGAGTGAACTTGATCACACCTATCCTCCACCCCCAAGGCTGGCAGCCTTGCAGTGGCCTTGTTCTTGCTGGTTGGTGAAACATGGCACAGTCCTGGTTCAACTTTTGCCCAGCAACGTTAACCCCTTGGACCCACAGCCTTTCCACACAGAAGGCTGGGAGCCAGCGGTTCCAAAGAGAGACTGTAGGGGGAGTCTGATTTCCACCAGGGTTGCTGGTGCCCATCTCCCACCACCAAGATGAGCAGTTTCATCTGGATCTTGCCTTCCTGGCTGCAGTGGTCTGAAAGGGACAGGGAGGCGTTCCCCTTGGGTAAAGAGGGGGATGCATAAAAGTCCTGACCTAACAGTTGTCTGGCAAGAGTGATCCTCTGAGTCCCACAGCTTTGAACCTTTCCATGTAGGAAATCAGAGCATTCATGCTCCACAATTACCACAAAGAAGCTGCGATGACAGAGGGAGCTCCACAGTGGCACCCAGCATGCAGCACCCATTGCTGAAGCCACAGCTTCTAGTTGGTCTGAACCCTGTCCAGTGGGTTGGGGTAGTCTATGAGAGGAGGGGTTGTAGTACATAGCTTGGCCAAGGGCTCCATCTTCAGGGAAGGCTGGGAAAGTACAGCCTTGGCAACTCTTTTTCTGCCCTCTCAGTAAAGCCCTTTGAAATTGGCCTGCACCTCCTGTGTGAGACCCTGTTTTGGCTGGGAAATACTGATAAACCAAGTGCTAAAGGAGACCTTCAACATGAACCCAACCAACAACAAAATCTTAGACAAGAGAGGGAAGCCAATTTGCAAAATAATCTTATCAGGACAATCAGATGCCCAGAAACCAGCAAAAAATTACAAGACACATTAAGAAACAAGAAGACATGGCCAAGTCAAATGATCAACTTAAAAAATTGGAGGAAACACAGAATTTGAAACTAATCAAAGGTGTTCAAACAAATCTCCTAAATAATTTCAATGAGATGGTTAAAGTGATAAAGAATATTAAGAAGACACAAGGATAGCATAAAGAAGAATTTGAAAGAATACATAGAAAAGCAGCACAACTTACAGAAATGAAAGCTACTATTGATGAAATTAAAAATATATTAGACATACTGAGGGGCCAAGATGGCGGCTTAGCAATGTGTGTGTTTTAGTTCGTCCTCCAGAACAACTACTCCATAACCAGAAACAGTACAGAACAGCTCCCGAAACCACGATAGTGACTGGACACACAGCGTGCCCAGGTCTGGAGCAGCTAGACCGACGGCAACTCTCCAGAATCGTAAGTTCCCCAAGCCGCGGCGGCCGGCGGCCGGCGCCCCTCCCCCATAGTCAGCTTCTCGGAGGGAAAGGAAAGAGACTAACAGTAGAGGGGACCGAGTCCAACCAAGTGCCAATTGTGGCATTAATAAACAAATTCTGATTACTAAAAATAGGCCCCCAGCTCACACAAAACTGGGCAAGTCAGAAGTCGCTTATTGGGCTAACCGAAAAAGAGGAAAGGGGACAAAACGGGGGTTTTTGTGGCTGTTTCTATGGAGACTTGGCAGCCTCTGGATTTAGCGGCGGGACTTCTCGGACTGCAACTGCCCCACGCATAGGCAGAAACAGATTGCTTTCAGGGCTGTCTCCCACCTGAGCCTTCCCCAGGGGAGGGGTGAAGCCCAACTTAGGTGGAATCCCTCTCTCAAGGAACTCAGACCCCAGGGCTTGGAAAATTGAAGCCATTAAAACCAGCCTATAACCCCTCCTCTGTCTCGACCATGCCCTCAGCAGGGAGAGATTTCCAAAGTTAAAGGAGCCACGACATCTTTTGCTGGTGGGACCCGCAGGCAGACAAGCGCCACATACTGGGCAGGATAAGAAAAACAGAGCCCAGAGACTTCACAGGAAAGTCTTTCAACCTGCCGGGTCTCACCCTCAGGGAAAACTGACGCAGGTGACTCCTTCCCCCTGGTAGGAGGCCAGTTTAGTCCAGGAAAACCCGGCTG